>JZKD02S1660256.1:347183-369872 GCA_000966675.3 Picea glauca | reverse complement strand
TATTAAATGTAATCTCATCCATATTCTAACTTGGTCGCATTGGTTACAACCAACCCTGGTTTATAGGATCTGAAATCCTATTCATGGATGAATTGTTGTCACCGTTTCCAACAATCCTAAGGCAAGGACTAATAAAGAGGGCATCATATAGATAATTACAAAAGTGCAATATTTCATTATGCTCCTTGAAATTTCCACTCTTTTAACAGACGATTAATTTGTTTGATATATATCTTATTAATTTGATACTCAAATGCCTTAGTAAACCTTGTTCACATGGATAGGATGCGAAATAAATCAAACAGGGACAATAATTCAACTTGTTTACGCCATTTCGGTTGGATGGTGAAGGTTGAACGAAATGGCATTTCAATTATTTAAACTGCTCTTAATAATTACGGTAAGACACTTGAACTTTAAAATATATATAACTAATAAAAAGGGCATCGTATATTTTTTAACATGAGTAGAATATTTCATTATGCTCTTTGCATTTTCCATTCTTTTTAACAGTCGACTAATGACGCTGAAAAATAATTCTAGGAGAAGGATACAACAAGAACGACTGAAACTTCAAAAATTAAAGAAATTTTCAAACGTACTTTAAATGCTATGCAGGTGATATACTCAACAACTACTTTTTGGTCAAAACAAATACACAACTAGTTTTTGGCCCAAACAAATATTGAAGTCAAATGTTCCAACTCCACCGTACTGAATTGTAGTTGCTGACCATTTCTTTAACCACTCAATAAAATTTAAAATTTTCAACATTTGGCATTATGCTGAAAGGCTCACAAGAATTTTGCAGTTATGACCTCCAATAATTTCATCTTGACCTCAAAGTATGTGAAATAATGGATAACTAGCTGACACGCCTAAAAAAGAGTAAGAAAATCTCACCTCACAGAGATTCATATGGATGCAAGACCTTTAAAAATAAAAGAGAGTACGAAAAGTTCAATGTTCAGTGGTTCATACGGATGTCATATCAATAAAAATACATCACATGTGGTTAGACCGTGTGTGATATTTCTAATTTTATCTACCAAAGATCTTTGGGTGAGCATGAATATGGGAAGGGGCCTTGAACTTTCAGCGATAACGTATGATTATAGGGAGGGGGCTCACAATGAGAACGCTTTAAGAGTACAATGTCGGATAACTCCTATAGGTTAGAGATAGAATTCAGTATATTAGGTCAATGAAGAAAGAGTACATAATGCAAGTAAAGGAGTACAAATGGAAGGAGTATTGAGTAAAGGGAAAATAGTTGAACTAAATAGGCTCAAGCAAATAAAGAAATGATAGTACAGTTGTCTAGGACAGCTGGCAGTGTACAATCAGTCTGTTGAAGTTACATTATATTTAACACTCCCTCTTAAACTCAACAATTACAAACATCAGCACTGATGATGCCCAAGTGTTGTCTCTGAAAATCAAAAATGGATTTTCGAAGTGGCTTTGTGAAGATATCTGCAAGATGATCTCGAGAGCCACATAATTGAAGTGCAATATCACCATTATTGACTAGCTCGTGGATGAAGTGAAAGCGAGTGTCAATGTGTTTGGTTTTCTTGTGAAACACATGATTTTTGGATAGAGCAATTGCTAAGGTGTTGTCACAGAATATAGGAGTTGGATCATTTTCTGTATGTGACATATATTTCAATATTCTTCTCAGCCACACAGTTTGACAGGAAGCTGAGGTAACAACGACATACTCTGCCTCTGCAGAAGATATTGATACAATTGGTTGCTTCTTTGATGCCCATGAAATCAGGTTCGTGCCCAGGTGAAAAACATGTCCTGAGGTGCTTTTCCTATCATCTAGGCTACCTGCAAAATCACTATTTGTGTAACCAGAGAGATGATGATCATCATATTTAATGTACCATAAGCCAAAATTGAGAGTTCCTGCAACATATCTCAAAATTCGTTTCATCATCTTCCAGTGAGAATCTTTGGGGAATTCCATGTATTTGGAAACAAAGCTAGATGCATACATAATATCAGGCCTAGTTGTAAGATACAACAAACTGCCTACTAAACTTTTGTATAGGGTAAGGTCCATTGTAGGGCCTTCATCTTCCTTGCTCAATTTTGTGCCTAGGGGTATAAGGGTTTCTGCTGAATTGCATTCTTCCATGCAGAATCTTTTGATGATGTCTTTTGCATACTTTTTCTGACAGAAAAAAATTCCGTTGGTTGATTGATCAACCTCAATCCCCAAAAAATATTTCATTATGCCAAGATCTGTCATCTCAAACTCAGATTGCATGGCATGTTTAAAATTGGTTAATTCAAGATTTCCAGTATATATCATGTCATCAACATATAAACATACAATCAAAATTTTACCATGTTGATCTGTTTTGGTGTAAAGAGTTGGCTCATTTTGGCTTCTGTTGAAACCACTTTTGATCAGGTAAGTGTCAATTCTGTTGTACCAAGCTCTTGTAGGTTGCTTTAATCCATACAAGGCTTTCTTCAACTGATATACTTTGGTTGACTGCTCTTTGACTTCAAATCCAGGTGATTGATCGACATAAACTTCTTCTTCTAAGAAACCATTCAGGAAGGCTAACTTGACATCCATTTGGTATACTTTCTAGTTGTGTTGGGCTGCTATGGTCAATAGAGTCCTTACAGTGTCTAATCTTGCTACTGGAGCAAAAGTTTCACCATAATTAGTACCTGTTTGTTGTGAGAATCCTTTGGAAACAAGTCTTGCCTTGTGTTTTTCAATCTGCCCTTTTTCATTGAGTTTAGTTTTGTAAACCCACTTGACACCAATACTCTTCTTGTATCTAGGCAAATCAACAAGATCCCATGTCTTGTTCTTCTCAATGGATTCAATTTTTTGGTTCATGGCTTGAACCCAATGTGGTTCCTTAGATGCTTCTTTAAAAGATGTAGGTTGACATGACATTAATGCAAAAAGATTGTGTTGTTCAATATCATCCAACTGCTGATGGATTTCTCTCAACTTTGAGTTCTCTGATTTTGAAGTTCAGAGAATGAGTCTCTTCTTGAAGTTGAGTTATCCTGAGAATTTTCAGGTTGTTCTTGTACCTGCAATCTTGCAAGAGTAGGTTGAGGTATTGGTTGTCCTGAATTTTCTATATTTTCAGAACTGGGCAGCAATGGATTTTGACTATCCATTTGTTGATTTTCATATTCGTTCCAGAGTTGATTTTCCAGAAATTTTACATCTCTGCTGAGAATTAGTTTCTTTGAGATAGGGTTGTAAAGTCTGTAAGCTTTAGATGTTTCACTGTATCCAGTGAAGATACATTTCTCACTTCTATCATCCAGTTTCTTCCTTAATTCAGAAGGTATGTGAGCGTATGATATGCATCCGAATGTCCTTAGATGCGCAACATTTAGCTTTGTCCCACTCCATGCTTCTTGAGAGACTTTCATCTTTAGACTTGTGGTTGGAGATTTATTCAAAAGATATGTTGAGCATGCTACTTCTTCAGCCCAAAAAGTATTTGACAAACATTTCTCTTTGAGAAGGCTTCTGGCCATGTTCATTATTGTCCGATTCTTCCTTTCAGCCACTCCATTCTATTGCAGAGTATACCTGGCTGAAGTTTGCATGATAATTCCTTGTGATTTGCAGAAATTTGAAAATTCATTGGAGTTGTATTCTCCTCCTCCATCTAACCTAAGAACTTTTATATATTTTCCACTATGTTTTTTAGTTTCTGCTTTGAATTCTTTGAATTTTGCAAAAGTTTCAGACTTGTGTCTAAGAAAATAGATCCAGATTTTCCTGCTAAAATCATCAATAAACGTTAGAAAGTAAAAGCTACCACCCATTGACTCTGTTTGCATTGGTCCACATAGGTCAATGTGAACAAGTTCAAGATGTTGTTTGGCTTGAGTGGAGGAATGTGGAAAACTAGTTCTCTTATGTTTTCCAAGTATGCAAGACTCACATGGGGGATTTTGTTCTTTGAAGATAGGGAGACCTTTGACCATGGAGTTCTTTTGTAGAACACTTAGACTCTGAAAGGGTAGATGTCCAAATCTTGTATTCCAAAACATGGTTTCATTGGGGGTGGTTGCACTTTGTGCATATGTTTGGATCAGATTTACAGTTCTGAGGGTAAGGGGAAACATCCTATTCTGAGTCATGTGGATTTTAGAAATCAATTTTCTGTTGGGGGTTTTATCATATATCCTGCAGGATTCTCCCTCAAAAAGCACCTTATAGCCATGTTCAATGAGTCGTCCTACACTTAGCATATTATTTTTCAGATCCGGAACATGATAAACATTGTTTATGTCCTTCTTTACATTTTGTTTAGTAAGAATAGGTACAGTTCCTTTTCCTTGAACTTTGACTAAGGAATCATTTCCAAGTTTAATATCTAATAAAATTGAAGAATCAATGCATGAAAGTAAATCTTTGTTACCTATCATGTAATTGCTGCAACCACTATCTAGAAACCAGAGATCTTTAGGTTGTTCTTCAATCTTGTGGCATGAGAGAAACATACATCTTGAGGTTTCTCCCATATGATTTGACACATGTGCTCTACCTCAGAGTTGATCTTCTTTCTTCTTCCTGCATTCAGATTCATAGTGCCCATACTTTTTGCAGCAATAGCATTGTATGCTTGATTTGTCATTTGATCTTCTCCCTCTGCCTCTTTGAGGCTAGAAATTCTGATTCTGGTGTTGTTTTCTGTAACCTTGGAAATTTTGATTCTGGTTCTGTTGTCTGTAACCTTGAAAATTTTTATTCTAGTTCTGATGTCTGTTACCTCCACTTGAGTGTTGGTTACTTGTTGTACTCCCTCATCCTTGGTGACATGTGCCTCTTCCTCTGCCTCTCCCTCTACTGAAGGAGAATTGAGTTTTGAAGGAATTGGCGATTGACTCATCTAGGAGATGCAGTCTGGTCTCATGTGTCACCAGGGAACCAATTAGTTCATCTGTTGAAAAATGTGATAGATCTTTGGATTCAAGGATTGCTGTGACAACCGTTTCAAATTTCTTTGGTAAACTTCTGAGGACTTTCTCAACAATGCGTTGATTAGTGATGGCTTCACCAGTCAATCTGATCTGGTTCACGATACCCATGACTCTGGTCATAAAATGATCCACATTTTTAGACTCTGTCATTCTTAAAGTCTTGAATTGTGTCCACAAGGTCTGCAATTTAACTATTTTGACCCTGTCATTTCCTTGGTAGGCTGATTTAAGGATGTCCCAGGCCTGTTTTGAAGTACCAACACCTGTGATTTTTGAGAAAATCGAGTCATCCACTGAATTTTGAATCCAGAATTTGGCTTTATTCTATCTGTTCCTTTATGTTGCCTGAGTAGTTCTTTATTGGTTTGTCATGGCGGAAATGTCTGCTGGATCTGGTTCCACATATCCAAGATCCACTAGATCCCAGGACTCTTGTGCTTGCAAGAAGGATCTCATTCGAAAAGACCAAAACTCATAATTCTTTCCAAGAAGAATCAGACCTTGAGTTGGTCCTAAATTGCTAGACATGGCCATCTTTAAAGTTTTTTAACAAAACAGAAAAAAAATTGTTGGAAGATTTCATGTCTACCTGTTTCTTGCGCATAAAACCAGGTCTTCTGATTTCTTGCAGTGACTTCGGACTGAAAAACGCAGTGTAAACCACTTCTTTGACTTCAATCAAGCTCGATCTGACTATCCGACTGAAAGATCTATTGATTCAGGGCTCTGAGCTATGTTCTTTAGCAACTGTAAAACTGCAGCAACTATAGCCCCTTTAATGGTGGAATAGGGCTTTATGAGTTTACTTGAGAGCCAAAGAAAGTTTAGCTTCTCATATGACCATGGGAAAAAAAACCAAGTGCTACGAGCTTTCGTGTTTCGAGACTTTCACATTTCGACGTTGAAGGTAGCAGTTCTTTCGAATAGCCGAAATATGAAATTTCTTCAAGGATCAACGATCCTTGTTGATTTGAGATCAATGACCATAGTTTCTTTGGAATATCATGATCAATGATCTACGATGCTCCAGGATCGGAGATCTAATGGTCCAGATCTACACTTGATCAACGACTCATATTATTTCGGAATTTCGCGTATCACGATTTCACGAGACTCTCACCTCTAATTTCCCAGTAGCCGAAATCGCGATAGTTCTTGCATCGACGGTCCAGATCCTTTCAGGATTTCGCAAATCAGTATTTCGCGACTCTTAAACTCTCATCACGATGTTCTTCAAACCTCGAACTCTGAAATGTCGAAATTTTGATGGCACTTGGATTTGCTGCCACCTGTCCTCTGAGATGGTCGGTCCTGATTCTCTCGTGAAATCTTCTTCCCCAGTTTTCACCTTCGTTCTCCCGGTGCCAAAAAAAAACGTTGATGGCTTCTGGATCTTCGCCACCTGTCACTACAGATCCAATGGTTGGAGTGATTTCATGATTTCAGGATTTCGCGTATCAGGGTATGGAGTGCAATCCCCTCTGCTCGTCCAACTCCCGATTCCCAATTTCACGATAGCGTCAGATCGACGGCGCACAACCTTTCTCGATCCAACGGTTCAGATCGAGTCGTGAGTTCACAATTCGCGAATTCTCATGACAGTGTTCTCTGACCTTTACTCCCTGCAAGTCAGCGAAATGTCGAGATCTCGCCATGTGTCCTCCTTGATGGAGGGTCCCAATGAATTCTTGGATTTCATGACTTCGCAAGTCAGTTTTTCTCCTGTGCGCTCCAGAGGACTAAACCTCGTGCACTTTCTCTCGAATCCGACGACTATCGGTCCTCTACGCAAAATCTAATGGTTGAAATTCTTTTGCCTTTTCTGCGCTCTCCTCGTCCTTTCTGAACTAGATTTATGCCTTAGATTTGTTAGCAGGACCGATCTTACGGTTGCATTTGTTCATTCTTGGCCTCTTTAGCATGTTCTTTGCTGCTCTTGCAAAGAGTTTCTCCTGAAGCAAGAAATTCGTGAATCTTTCATGAATTGAAAGACTTTTACAAATTCTTTAAATCTTGCAGCAATCTTTCACGCGTTTGTGAGAATTTTCCGAATTCTTTAAACGTTTCTTCCTTCTGCAACAATCTTTCACGAATTTGAAAGAATTTCATGAGATCTTTAAATGTTTCTGCCTTCTGCAACTCTAACTCCTTTCTTTTGAGCGTGTTGCGCTCTGCTTCCTCATGCGTGCTTTCTACTATGATCTTTTGAGCGAAGGGTGGACTACAGATTTCTCTCCAGACCTTATGAATAATCCTGCGTCCTATGTTCTCGTGAACTGTGTAAGCTTTGCGCTATTGAGGATCATGTTTCTCTCTAGACTATGTGAAGAGGCTTACTACTGATGCTCTGATACCATGATAAAATGTGAAGCAAAGAATACAGAGAAAGAGCAGAGATAGAATTCAGTATATTAGGTAAATGAAGAAAGAGTACATAATGTGAGTAAAGGACTACAAATGAAAGGAGTATTGAGAAAAGGGAAAATAGTTGAGCTAAATAGGCTCAAGCAAATCAAGAAATAATAGTACAATTGTCCAGGATAGCTGGCAGTGTACAATTAGCCTGTTGAGGTTACATTATATTTAATAGAGCTTACTATCGTGTGGGATTTATGGTCATACAAATGCAATTTTATCAAGTGGGACGTTTTTAATGCTATAATGTGTCGTAATTTCAACTTCATAAACAATATCATATTGGTTTATGTTATTATCACATGGAATTTATGATCATATGTATGCACTTAATTAAATTAAGGTCAAGATTATCAAAAAAGTTTGTTCAAAGTAAAACTTGGGCATCCCATCTTTCACATAAAACTTTTCCTCAAATAATCTAAATGTGCCTTTGGAGCCTCAGAAGTGGAATACTTGTTCTATGTTGTCGGCAAGGATGGTATTAAGGTGGATCTTAAGAAAATTGAAGCTATGCAGGATTGGTCTCGCCCTAAACTCTTAAGATCTTGAGTAGTTTTATGGGTTTAACATGCTATTTTCAGAAGTTTGTTCAAAATTATGGAGAAATTGCAGCTCCTCTCACTTCTCTCTTTAAAAAGAATGATTTCACTTGGACTCCAGTTTCCCATCACTCCCAAGAATTGAAAGATTCTATGTGCTCGACCCTTGTCCTATCACTTCCAAACTTCACAAAGACTTTCATACTAGAATGTGATGCTTCCAGGAGATGAATTGGGACCATCCCCATGCAATATGGCAGGACTTTGGCCTTCACTAGCAAACAAATTTCAGAGAGACATTTGGGCCAATCCATTTATGAAAAGGAAATGTTATCTATTCTGCATGTTGTGTATTTCTAGTGTTTTATTTATTGGGACAACGCTTCCAAATTAAAATTGACCATCATAGTCTCAAGTATTTTCTAGAGCAACGATTTTCATCACCAAAGAAACAAAAATGGTTGACCAAGTTATTTGGATATGATTATGAGATAATTTACAAGAAGGGAAAGGAAAATGTAGTTGTACGAGATTGGCTCCAAGTTGTTAGTCAGGAATGGCTGCAAGACCCCAAAATTTCTCGCATGATCCACCAATTGCAGCACAATTCTTTAGCTTCTCTAGGGTACTCTTGGCATAATGAATATCTTCGCTACAAAGGAGGTTTGTATTTATGAAAGCAATCACAACTTAAATCCATGGTGCCTTATGAACTTCATGCTTCCCCTACAGCTAGGCATTCGGGATTTACCAAAACCTATAAATGGGTCAAACACTATTTTTTCTGGGATGGTATGAAACATGACGTCTACACCTTTGTCATTGAATATGAGGTCTGTCAATGCAATGAGGGAGAAACAATCAGAGATCTATGCACACTCCAACCGCTTCTGATCTCCCCTGCTATTTGGCAAGATGGTTTTATCGATTTCATTGTTGGATTACCTAAATCGTGCAATAAGTCAGTCATCATGGTGGTCGTTGATAGTCCTTAAAAATATGCATATTTTTGTGCTCTTCAACTCGCAGTCACAACATCCACAGTGGCTCAAATCTTCATGGATAATATCTTCAAGCTTGATGGCATGCCTAATTCTATTGTTTCTGACAAAGATCCCACTTTCACCAGCAATTTTTGGAAAGAATATTTCAAGCTATAGGGCACCCAATTACATCTGAGCATCGCCTATCACCCCTATATGGATGGATAGACTAAAGTTGTCAACAAGTGTTTGGAAACATATTTGAAGTGTTTTGCATCTAAAAGGAAAAATTGATGGGCTCAATGGTTACCCCTAGATGAATGGTGGTTCAACACATTTTACCATACAACTACTTGTACGACTCCTTTTGAAGCAGTATATGGCCAAAATCCGCCATCGATTATCTCATACATGCCAAGCGTTTTGAAGGTTCAAGAGGTTGACAAAAATATCACAGACTGAAAGGATATTCTTTGTGTTCTCAAAGAAAATTTGGTCATTGCTAATAATTGAATGAAGCAACAAGTAGATCAAGGTCCTTCCGAATGTCAATTTTTTGAAAGGGACCAGGTGTTTCTTCGACAACAAACTTATAATAATACTTCACTCAAAGTTAAACATTGTTAGAAACTTGCTCCCAAATTTTATTTTCCTTATACCGTGGTCAAGCAAGTGGGATTGGTGGCCTACCAATTATCTCTACCCAGTCATTCGAAGCTCCATCCTATTTTTCATGTCTCCTTTTTAAAGAAGGTGATTGGAACATAGTGTCATACTCAAACGTGTCTCCCTGAGTTGGATGAAGAAGGTTACATCTGGTTGTATAAATAAGAAATCTTGGAGTAGTGAGAGAGTTGTCTCCATCAACGGACCATCAAGGAAGTGTTAGTCCAGTGGAAAGATACAATTACAGAAGATGCCACCTAGGAGCCGACCACCATTCTACAACAATTTCTTCATCTTAAGCCTTGAGGATAAGGTTGTTCTTCAAAGGGGAGGGCATGTTAGGTACCTAACCCCCATAACCCCTCATGTAGGTAGAATAATATATTTCCATGTAATAAAGGTCGATATTAATAAGGCTTTAACAATAATGAAGAATAAATCAAATGTAAGAAGAACTAATAGAAGCTTCCGCTTCTAGAAGGATATTCCTCTAGCTTGTTCTTTTGGATAGATAGATTTAGTATAAATAGAAGTAGATGGTATGCAAAGTTTTGTATTGAGAATTGTTGTAATAGAGCGCTGCTCTGTTGGAGGTTTCCCTCTTGAAGAGGCAAGTGAACATTGTTTCCTATCAATAAATGTATTATTTTGAGTGTTGTGGTTTCATCTATTGGGTTGTTCTGATGTTATTCTCTGCAACATTTCAGTTTTCAACTTTTATAATATATCTTCTACCTTACACTATCTTGGGTGTATAGGTGCTCAAAATGATGAGTTATTGCTTCCTTGATCAAATCAAAGTTTTCAAGCACCTGCTGAGTATTTGTTTTTATTTTTGTAACCATATTTTTATGTCCCCTATTTTGTGCTCATTTGTGGAAGAGTGGTGTACTTGAATCTCATGCCTCAAGCCAGAGCTTGCAAGATTTCAACCTCCATTGTTCTTCTTATTTCCAAAATGCTAAGTGAATATTTTGATAGGATTATTTCTTCTTTTTGAGGGTGGCTTTCTCATTTTGGATTAATTCTCACTCTAAAATGTGAGAAACTCTTTCTGGAGAGGGAGAAATGTAATCCTTTTCTCATTCTTTTCGAGTCCAATTTCACCAACTGCAATTTTATTTCCAAAACGAAATTTGGAGAGCCTTGAATGGGAGAGGACCAAACCTTATTCATAAGGAGGTTGACAAAGTCAAATCCTAGCCAAAGGGGATTAGAAACAAATGGGATATGACCAAAATTATGAGGGGAGGAGGGGGAGGGATAGGGTGATTGGCTTATGAAAAATAAGGTAAAAGTGAAGGATTCTTGAGGAGATGGAAAATGGAAGGAGAAGAAGGTCATTGTGGATAAGAAAACGATATAAACAATAGACAATATGGATGAGTCTAGACAACTTGTTGCTCGAGCTGAATTTTCCTTTATTTGGTTTTATGTCCTAACGATCCCAATCCAAGAATAGATCTTCCAACTTTTCTCGCATGGGATCACAAAAAAAACTCTCACCTCTTTTTTCTGAGTTATGAAGATGGGTGTTCATATCACCTGCTATAATAACAAAATTTATGTCCATATTTTCCTTGGAAACAAACAAGGAACTCCAAAATTCTAGGTTTTTTTAGTATCTATCTGTCATATATTTATCTATCTATCTATCTATCTATCTATCTATCTATCTATCTATCTATATATATATATATATATATATTAAAACTTAATTTTTTTATAAGGTTTGATTATGTTTTTCGGAGAATAGTAAGTATTCAGTGGTTAGCATAGAATGATACCTCTAATTCCCATTGGAGTGGATTCCATGGAGTCATAATTCCTCCCGATGCTCCTACTAAACTTTTAGCTATTCATTTTCCATTTTGCATAGGTTTTTTCCCTCTTAAAAGTGCCACATATTCCTCCATTTTTGTCTCCTCAAAGAGGATTACAGAGGGCTTATCAAGTTTAATGAGGTCTCTTAGGGATTCAACCTTCAAGCTACTACTAAAGCCTCTATAATTCCAGGAGAAGAATTTAATTGTCTAGGGATTCTAGAGGCCTGCCCACTAGTGGGAAACAGTTATAGACCTTTATTGCCTCCTTTTCTTCCCATATTGTTGAGGGAACTTGCTATTGAATGTTGCCTCCCCTGAGTTTTTTCTTTATTGGTTGTTTCTTGTTCGACATCTCTATGTGACATCCTTCCTAATTTCCTTGCTTTCTCCTATGGTATTTCACCCTCCTCAACTTCCTATTGAGATGAACCTTTGTGGGGAATCCTTTCCAAACTAACTATTTGTTATGTTTCTTGAATGACTTCTTGAGTGGCTTCTTGGAAAAATTTTCTTTACCAGGGTCTCCTTCATCTCCTTCTAGATCTTGGGAGGCGACCTCCAAGGGGGTGACACTTGTTATGTTATGGTTTGGATCCACATCTGCCTCGTCCCCTTTACCGATTGATGATTCTCCTAGAATTGCATATTGATTTTTTTGTTTCTAGTTGAGTCTCAACATGATTAATGGTTTCTTGCCTTCCTCCATTAACTGTGTTTTCCACGGCTACATTGTTCTGTACTACATTGGGTATTTTGTTGGTATTTGATGAACCTAGGGATTTCCCATTATTTTTCCCATTATTTGATTTCTTTCTGACCTACCGCCATCCCACCTTTGGTTCTTCTCCTGCAACCTCCTTCTCTTGTTTGTTTTTTGGGTAGTTCCAGTGCCCGTATTCATGGAAAGACTTGTATTTGAAAGGAATTTGTTGATATTCGAACTTCTGAAGATGTGACCAATCATCCAAAGAGAGCTTTATGGCCTTGGGAAATCCCTTGTTTATATCTACTTCAACACATATTCTTGCACAAGCAGACATTGATTTTTTTTTTCAGATTTATTAATATATTTCCCTAGAGAATCTCCAATACACTCCAGAATGTCATCTCTCCAGCAGTGAAAAGGAAAGTGAGAAAGATGAACTGAAACAAGAACTATTGTTGGGATGTCACATTCCTAATCAAAGTCCAACGTCCACTGGTTCAAATATAAACCTAATGACCCAAAAAAGTACGACCCACTACAAAAAATAAGATATTGATCTTCTTTAATCTCAAAATAGAAAATATAGAAGCCCTTACCACGAAAATACTGACTCATTCTTCCTTGAATCATTGGTTTCCAAGTTTTATGCAATCCAGAGCTCGATCTCCCGACGGGAAGATCAATGGTATGGTCTAATTTTTTCACAAACCAAGAATGAGTGGGTCGAGCTAAGGGATTCCCCAGAGAACCCAGAAGTTGTTTGAAGGCTTCAATGTCTTCTTTGAATTCAAAGGTGGGGTAGGGATCTCCCCATGCCATGATCAATATGTAAAAATAAAGAGCAGATGTGATCTAAGGTTTAATAAAAACACTACATAGATAAAGGGAAGAAAATAAACAATAAGATGCAAGCAAAATTACTAAAAACAAAATATACAAAATTATGGCAATGAGCTTGAAATTAAAAGATAAAATTTGAGCATCTATTATGAAAGATAATGAAAAATTTATGTGTAACTTCTAACTACTATAACCAGTCTCACATACATACATAGATGTAAAATTTGAGCACATATTGTGCAAGATTTTGTAAATGAACAGATGGGTGTGTGTTGACCCAGTTCGGTGTATCAATCCATTGATTCATTTATTTAATTTCATCGTTCCTATTAAATTATAAAAATCTGATTCTTAAACGGCTCTGTAAGCCTTGTTTACACGGCTAGCCTAGGAATTAAATCAAAGAGGATCAATAATTCAACATGTTTTGGTCATTTTTGTTGGACACTGATGGCTGAAAAAAATGGTTCATTAGAATTTCAATTTCTTAAATTGATCATAACAATTAGTGTTAGGACAATTGACCTTTAAGAATTTATATAAAGAACAAAGAGGACATGTATATATAATTACAAAAGTGCAATATTTCATTATTCTCTTTGAATTTTTTAGTCGAGTAATTTGTTTGATATATATCTTATTAATTTGTTATATAGATACAAGCTAAATGAAATAGGGTTCTGTAAATGCAGAGATGACTCTGTCATGAACTTGTTGGGTGTATGGCCCGCCATTTCATATTTCATTTCATGTTCCGATTAAATTATACGAAGGAAGCTTATACAAATTTGATACTCAAATGTCCTTGTAAGCCTTTTTCACATGGCTAGGATGGGAAATAAATCAAGATGGACAATAATTCAACATGTTTACGCCATTTGAGTTGTATAGTGATGGTTGAACTGAATGGATCATCATAATTTCAATTATTTAAATTGCTCATAACAATTATAGTGGGACACTTGAACTTTAAAATATATATAACTAATAAAAAGGGCATCATATATTTTTTAACAGGAGTAGAATATTTCATTATGCTCTTTGCATTTTCCACTCAAAGGGGATTAGAACGAAAGGGGATACAACAAAAATTATGAGGGGAGGGGGAGGGTAATTGACTTATGATCAAAAAGGAAAAAGGGAAGGATGCTTGAGGATATGGAAAAGGGAAGGAGAAGAAGGTCAATGTGGATAAGAAAGTGATATAAATGAGTGACAATATGCCTAAGTCCAGACCACTTGTTTCTCCAACTGAATTTTCCTTTATTTGGTTTTATGTCTTGAATATCCCAATCTAAGAATAGATCTTCCATCTTTTCTCGCATGGGATCACAAAAAAACTCTCACCTCTTTTTTCGAGTTATGAAGATTGATGCAGGAGCATCGCCAAAAAAACAAGGGCAAGTGGAGGACAGTTGGATATACACCCGTGCACATTGAGAATATATTTTGAAATTCAAAGGATTCCACATTAATGTAATATCTAAAAATATATAATTGCTCTTAAATATTTTGGGGTTTGTAATGCAGATCTTGAGCGTTGCTCTCATCTTCCAGTTGTAGGCATTTATTGTAATGAATGTAAAGTAGATAGATCTTTTAATTCGATAAGATAGCTTAGAGTTGTAGGAGGGAAAACTTAAGAAGACTCCCTCGTATGTATTGCATCAATTCTCATTATTGTAATTAAGCATAGGAGAGCAAGAGACCAGATAAGAACATAGATTCTAGAAGTTGTATGAGTAGGTAGTTGTTTCTGAAGAAAACATGTACAAAAGCACTTGGATTAATATAAGAATGGTTTGATCCAATTTCATGGTGTTTTATGGTTACTGTTTTCATCTATTGAATGGTATGTTTAGAATTTTCTTATATAATTTGTTATGCATTTGTTTAAGTGTTGTGTATACACGTGACTTCGTGTTGAATGTATGAAGTCTGTGAGAGGAAGAGTATAAGTTTCAATTGTTTCTCTTCTTGAGAATTCCTACAATGAAGTGCAGTGGAAGTCCATAAGGAGTGCGTTGACAGGTTCTGAGTTTTATCTAAGAAATCTCAGGTAAGATATCGTTGATCTTATACCAGTGGAAGTGCAAGTATAGCATAGAGCCATGCAAGGTGTGTGCAGGCTAGGTCGAGTTTTAGACTTTTCCAACCCAAGTGAGTGGTTGAAGAACTGTTTTCACAAAGACTGCACAGAGTTGGGAGATATCCAATAATAAGAGATTATTGTGAAGGATGGAAGGAGTGCGTGCAGGATTCCTTAGAATCCTTGAGTTTTCAATAAGGATCAAGATCAAGAAGGATAGAGAATTTGAAGAGTTCGAAGAAAAGGCATGGCCGAAGTCATCTCGCAGAAATCAATCTCAAAAGAGTTGACGCCAAGTTATTTGGCAAGGAATTATTAGAAGCCTGAACGAACAGTGGAAATTCTCAGAGGGAGAAGTGTCGATATCTATGGACCGTTAGATCCAGTGGAGTTGCAGGGAGGTTAAGGCAAAGAGTCCTTCAACATTCACAAGTTCAGGAGAGATAGAAGCCATTAGATCTGAAGACGTGAGAGCCGTCGATTTGGTGCCTTGAATCTCGACATTTCGGAAGTCGGGACTATGGAGGAAGTTGTGACTCGAAGATCGTGAGTCGTGAAGTCCCGATTCATGAAATTTGAACTTCACAAAAGAAGGATCTGGACCGTCGGATCATGGGAGGTTCAGGACTGTTGATATGTGGTAAGGAAATCACGAGTTCAGAATTCGGGAAAATTGAGAAGAGTTGCATCGCGAACTCATGAGTCATGAAATCTTGACGCGCTCGGAGGTGATACCACAGGGTTTGGATGGAGGTCATGTGGTCGAAGCATAAGGGAGGATATAGAGACCTTTATCCCATTTCGGGGTTTCGGGAATCAAAGGAGTCAGGGTGACTCACAATAGAAATCACGAAGTTGCGAAATTTGAAATGCCTTTTTGGGTTAAGTATGTGGTCACGTCGGTGATCACGTGGAGTGGAGGCTTGTGCCTAGTGCCTGCTCGCATAGGCAGGGTTCGTTGAAGGAGACCTATGGTTTTATATGCATTGAAGGTTCCAGTGGGAACTAAGGAGCCAGTTTGGCTCAGAGGAATGCGAAGATCCATAGACCGGGAGGTCAATAGACACTGCTAAGGTGGGGTGCCGCATTAGGTGGTATCAAAGCTTACAATCATTGTTTTCTATAGGCAGGAGAAGACAAAAGGTAAGTTGTGATTTAGATTCTACGTGGACAGGTTGAAACAATGCCACCAAGAAGACATCAAGAAAGACCGATGCCCAATCCAACCGTGGAAAGGGAAATGAGAGAACTTCGTGCTCGATTAGATGTTATGGAGACAACATAGAGACGAACACTTGATACTAGATATATCAGTGAGGCTGAAAACGAGAACGAAGGAGGACCCGAAGAAGAAGTTGTAGCCGAAAATGCTGGAGAGGAACGTCTATTCAAATTTGTCTCAAGAATAGGTGCCAGAGAAAAGATGGAAATTTTGATGTATGAAGGAAACTTAGATGTTGAGGAGCTGCTAGATTGGTTTAGAGCTTTGGATAAATACTTTGATTATGATGATATCGAAGAAGAAAAGAAAGTAAAACATGTTTTCACTAGACTGAAAGTACATGCAACACTATGGTGGGATGAATTGTAGATTGACAGACATTACAAAGGCAAACAAAGCATCAAAATCTAGGATAGAATGGTAGCAAAGATGAAATCCAAATTCATACCCATGGATTACCAAATCAATTTGTTTCAGAGAATGCATAATTTGAGATAGAAAGGGATGACAGTGAAGGAATACACTGAGGAGTTTTACAAGTTAAACATTAGAGCTGGTCATCACAAGAGTGATGATGAAAAGGTCGCCAGATATATGAATGGCCTAAGATATGACATTCAGGATGAAATGAGCATGGTGACAGTCAGAAATGTAGAAGATGTTTATCAAGTTTCTCTGAAGGCAGAAGAGAAATTGGCTCGAAAGTAAGGTCAGAGGGGAAGAGATAGAATTCAAAGCAGAGGCAAATAAATTTCCCAAGACAGAGTACAAAAAACCAAGGATGAATAAAATAATCCTCATAATCACCCAGAGAGGGGAGAAAGTTCACAGGGAAGAAAATATGTCGATAGGAACACTTTTCCTCGAGCAAGAGGAAGAGGAAGAGGCAAAGGAGGTGAAGTAAAGTGTTTTGTTTGTGCAAAGATAAGACACAAGTCTTGGGAATGTCCCGATAAAAAAAGGGATGGAGGAGGAGAAGCTCACATTTCATAAGAGAAAAGTAAAAATGTTGAGGTAGAAGATGCAAAAGGCGGGAGATCTTTAATGATGAGGAAAATTCTCTTGAAGCCAGAGAAAGAGATGGAAAATCCAGTCCAAAGGAACAGATTGTTTAGAACTGATTGCAAGACCAAAGATAGGGTATGCAAGGTGATAGTTGATAGTGGAAGCACGGATAATGTAGTATCCACATAAATGGTGGAGAAGCTGGAATTGGAGACAGTTGCACATCCCAGTCCATATAAAGTCTCGTGGTTGCAAAAAGGACATCAGGTAACAATCACTAAACAATGTTTAGATGGATTTAAGATAGGGGGTTATAGAGATGAGATATTATGTGATGTAATTCCCATGGATGTTTGTCATCGTTTGTTGGGGAGGCCATGGCAATATGACAAAGATGTTGTTCATGATGGAAGAAAGAACACCTATACCTTGGAAAAGAATGGTAGGACGCATATGTTGCTACCAATTGAAGACAATAAGGTGAAATGTGAAAGGTGAAGCAAGCAATACTATACTTCTCATGAGTGGGAAGGAACTTATGGATGAAGTCAAGAAAGAAGAAGAGATGCAGTTTGTTGTGGTGAGAAAACCTAGAGTGATTTTGACCAGTACCTCAATAGATGATCTACCTAAGAAAATTCAGGAACTGTTGGCGAATTTCGTTGATATAGTGGTGGACGACTTACCTTTTTCATTATCACCCATTAAAAGTATAATCCATCACAATGACCTTATACCAAAAGTGATTTTACCAAACAAATCAACATACAGATTGACATCACAGGAGAACGAAAAGGTCAAGAAGCAAGTCCAAGATTTGATGAACAAAGGGTTGATTAGAGAAAGCTTGAGTCCATGCACTGTACCAATAGTGTTAAGTCCAAAGAAGGATGGTGGATGGATAATGTGTACAAACTCGAGGGCCATAAACAAAATCACCATCAGATATAGATTTCCTTTACCCAGGATGGATGACTTGATGGATTGCTTGAGTGGCACAATTTTATTTTTTTAAATTGATTTGAAAAGAGGGTATCATCAGATTAGAATGAGGGAAGGTGATGAATGGACGAAATCATTCAAGATGAATGAAGGACTGTATGAATGGCTTGTCATGTTGTTTGGTTTGAAGAATGCACCAAGTACTTTTATGAGATTAATGAATGAAGTCTTGAAATATTTCATTGGGAAGTTTGTGATTGTGTATCTTGTTCATACGCTGGTCTTCAGTAAGGCTGAGGAAGAACATTTGAGACATTTAAATATAGTAATGAGGAGGTTGAAGAAAGAGAAGTTGTTGATAATTCTAAAGAAGTCGTCTTTCATGAAGACAAAACTCATTTATTTGGGTTTTGTGATCTCTTCGAATGAATTAAAGATGGATTTGAAGAAGGTAAAAGTGATCAAAGAATGGCCATCACCAAGGAATATCTTTGAAGTTAGAAGCTTCCATGGACTAGCCAGTTTTTATAGGAAGTTCATCAGAAATTTTAGTGGAATTTTTGCATCAATGATGGACACAGTCAAGAAAAGACATAAATATTTTCATTCGACAAAGGAGGCAGAGAAAAGTTTCAATTTGTTGAAAGAGAAGATAATTGAACAACTAGTTATGGTTCTGCCAGTTTTCAGTAAACATTTCAAGTGAGATGTGACGTAAGTGGATTTGCAATTGCAGCATTCTTAAGTCAAGACAATAGGCAAGTTACATACTTCAGTGAGAAGATGAACGATGCCAAAAGGAATTATTCCACGTATGATAAAGAGTTTTATGCAGTTATACAAGCGCTGAAGAAATGGAGGCACTACCTGGTTCCAAAAGAGTTTGTTTTGTATAGAGACAACCAGGACTTACAGTTTGTAATCAGATAGGAGAAATTGAACTAGAAACATGCAAAATGGGTTGAATTTATGAAAAAATTTACTTTTGTCATACTGAACATTTTTGGGAATGCTAACAAGGTTGTTGATGCATTGAGCATGGAATGTTTGATTCTGTGGGAGTTTCGTGTGAAGACCTTAGGTTTTGATAGCCTTAAGGAAATGTATAGCGATGATTTGGATTTGCGATGATTCAGATTTCAAGTACGCTAATGAAGCATGCGGGAATCTTGTTCTGAGAGAGAGAAGACAATGGACTGAATACTTGATTCAAGATGGACTGTTGTTTAAAGGAAATCAGTTGTGTATCCCAAAGAGTTCTATGAGAGAAAACCTTTTAAAGGAAAAACATAGTGGGGAATTGGCTGGACATTTTGGCCAGGATAAACATTTGTGCAACTAAATAGTTTTTATTATTGGCCAGGAATGAAGAAGGATGTCAAAATATTTGTCAACAGATGTAGAATTTGCCAGCACAGAAAGGTGAAAAGATAGAATTCAAGGATGCATCAACCATTACCATAACCAGAGAGGTTATGGGACATGGTAAGCATGGATTTTATGTTAGGACTACTGAGGACACATAGAGGTTGTGATTCCATATTCGTGGTAGTTGAAAGATTCTAAAAAATGGCACATTTTATTCCATGTCAAAAAACCAGTAATGCGACATACATTGAAAATCTATTTTTCAAAGAAGTTGTTCGACTTCATGGTTTACCCAAGAGTATTGTTTCAGACAGAGATACTGAATTTGTTGGTCATTTCTGGAGGACACTATGGAAGAAGTTGGGGACAAATCTATCTTTTATCTCAGCATATCACCCTCATACAGATGGACAGACTGAGGTAGTAAATCGAAGTTTGGCGGACTTATTGAGGAGTATAGTAGCTGAACATCACAGTCAGTGGGATTAGATTATGCCGCAAGTGGAATTTTCATATAATGACTCACCTAACAAAAGCAAAAGACAAAGACCATTCAAGATAATGTATGGAATGCGGCTGAGAGGAGTATCTGAGTTGAGAGACTTAGAGAAGAATGAGTTCAGGAGTGCTAGAGCGGAATATTTTGTAGCATAGATGCAAGAGCTCCACGGTAATATTAAAGAACAATTGCAAAGTTACAACTAGGAATACAAGCGCATAGAAGATCAACATACGAGAGAGTTTCAATCGGAAGTGGGATATTTAGTCTTAGCATGCCTTAGAAAAGAAAGGTTCCCAAGCGGAATGTATAATAAGTTGAAGATAAAAAATATAGGGCCATGTAAACTTTTATAGAAACTTGAGGGAAATGCTTATGAGATAGAATTTCCAGATGGTGTGGGAATATCACCCATATTCAACGTAGAAGATCTGTATCTTTACAGAGAGGATGAGGTAAGAGGAGCATAGAACAAAGAAGAGATTCAATGGGTCAAACAGATGCCTATAGATGAAAAGTCGCAGATGGAAAATATCATTGATTAGAGAGTTAGCAAGAAGACCCGGAGGAAGACATATCTTGAATACTTGGTAAAATGGAAGGGACACTCGATTGAAGATGCCAGTTGGGAAAGAGAAGAAGATATCTAGAAACATGGAGAGATGGTATAAGAGCTCATGGAAAGGATTCCATCAATTTTTTATCCAAAGGAGTATGATGCACGAGCATTGCCAGCAAAGCAAGTGTGAGTGGAGGATAGCTAGATATACACACGTGCGCATTTAGAAGATATTTTGAAATTCAAACGATGCCACATTAATGTAATATCTGAAAAGATATAATTTCTCTTAAATGTTTTGGGGATTGTAATGCATATATTGAGCGTTTCTCTCATCTTCTGGTTCTAGGCATTTATTGTAATGAATGTAAAGTAGATAGAGATTTTAATTCGATAAGATAACGTAGAGTTGTAGGAGGGAAAACTTAAGAAGACTCCCTCATATGTATTGTATCAATTCTCATTATTGTAATTAAGCATAGGAGAGCAAGAGAGAAGATAAGAACAAAGATTGTAGAAGTTGTATGAGTAGATAGTTGTTGCTAAAGAAAACATGTACAAAATCCCTTGGATTAATATAAGAATTCTTTGATCCAATTTCATGGTGTTTTATGGTTACTGTTTACGTCTATTGAATGGTATGTTTACAATTTTCTTATATACTCTATTATGCATTTGTTCAAGTGTTGTGTATGCACGTGATTTCATGTTGAATGTATGAATTCTATGAGAGGGAGAGTATAAGTTTCAATTATTTCTCTTCGTGAGAATTCCTACAAGGAAGTGTAGTGAAAGTCTGCAAGGAGTGCATCAACAAGTTCTGAGTTTTATCTCAGAAATCTCAGGAGAGATACTGTTGATCTTATACCAGTGGAAGTGCAAGTATAGCACAGAGCCATGGAAGGTGTGCACAGGCTAGGTAGAGTTTTAGACTTTTCCAAACCAAGTGAGTGGTTGAAGATCTGTTATCACAAGGAGTGTGCGGAGTTGGAAGATATCAGATAATTAGAGATTATCTTGAAGGCCGCAAGGAGTGCGTACAATATTCCTTGGAATCCTTGAGTTTGCATTAAGGATCAAGCTCAGGAAGGATAAAGACTTCAAAGAGTTCGAAGAAAAGGTGAGGTCGAAGTCATCTCGCAGAAATAAGCTTAGAAGAGTTTACACCAAGTTATTTGGCAAGGAATTATCGAGAGCCTGAACAAAATGTGGAAATTCTTGGAGGGAGAAGTGTCAATATCCATGGATCGTTAGATCCAGTGGAGTTGGAGGGAGGTTAAGGGTGAGAGGCCTTCAACATTCACAAGTTCAAGAGAGATAGCAACCATCAGATCTGAAGGGGCAAGAGACGTTGATTTGGTGCCTTGAATCTTGACATTTCGAAAGTCGAGAGTGTGGAGGAAGTTGTGACTCGGAGATCGTGAGTCGTGAAGTCTTGATTTGCGAAATTTGAACTTTGTGAAAGAAGGATCTGGACCGTCGGATCGTGCCAGGTTCAGGATTATTGATCTGTGTTAAGGAAGTCACGAGTTGGGACTTCGAGAAAAGGGAGAAGAGTTGCATCACGAACTCGTGAGTCCTGAAATCCTGATGTGCTCGAAGGTGAGACCCTAGGGTTTAGCTAGAGGTCATGTGGTCGAAGCATAAGGGAGGAGCTAGAGACCGTTAGCCCATTTTGGGGTTTTGGGAATCGAAGGAGTCGGGGTGAATCACAATAGAAATCATGAAGTCACAAAATCCGAAAATCCTTTTTGGGTTAAGTCTGCGGTCACGCCAGTGATCACGTGGAGTGGAGGCTCGTGCCTAGTGCCTGCTCGCATAGGCGAGGTTTGTATAAGGATACCTACGATTTTATTTGCATTGAAGGTTCCAGTGAGAACTAAGGAGCCATTTCGACTCAGAGGATAACGAAGATCCATAGACCAGGAGGTCAGTAGACCCTACTGAGGTGGGGTGTTGCGTCAAAGATGGGTGTTCATATCACTGACTACAATAACAAAATTTATGTCCATATTTTCCTTGGAAACAAACAAGGAAC
>JZKD02S1660256.1:322365-344618 GCA_000966675.3 Picea glauca | reverse complement strand
CTCAAACGGCTCTATAAGCCTGATTTACACGACTAGCCTGGGAAATAAATCAAAGAGAATCAATAATTCAACATGTTTAAGTGATTTAAGTTGTACGGTGACAATTGAACCGAATGGCTCGTCATAATTTCAATTATTTAAATTGCTCATAACAATTACAGTAGGACACTTGAACTTATATATATATATATATATATATATATCTATATATATATATATAAGGGCATCATGTATGTTTTAACAGGAGTGGAATATTTCATTATGCTTTTTGCACTTTCCATTCTTTTAACTCTCGACTAATGACGCTCAAGAATAATTCTGGGAGAAGGATACAACAGGAACGACTGAAACTTCAGAAATTAAAGAAATTTTCAAACGTACTTTAAATGCTATGCAGTTGGATATACGCAACAGCTACTTTTTCGATGAAACAAATAGTGAAGTCAAATGTTCCACCGCCCCCGTACTGAATTGCAGGTGGTGACCATTGCTTTAACCACTAAATAAAAATTAAAATTAAAATTGTCAACATTTGGCATTATGCTGAAAGGCTCACAAGAATTTCGCAGTCTTGACCTCAAAGTATGTGAAATAATGGATATCTAGCTGACACGCCTAAAAAAGAGTAAGAAAAGCTCACCTCACAGAGATTCATATGGATGCCAGACCTTTAAAAATAAAAGAGAGTACGAAAAGCTCAGTGTTCAGCGGTTCATACGGATGTCATATCAATAAAAATACATGACATGTGGTTAGACCGTCTCTGTGATCTTTCTAATTTTATCTACCAAAGAACTTTGGGGGAGCATGAATATGGGAAGGGGCCCTGAACTTTCAGCGATAACGTATGATTGTAGGGAGCGGGCTGACAGTGAGAACGCTTTACGAGTACAATGTCGGATAACTCCKAAAGGTTGAGCTTACTATCGTGTGGGATTTATGGYCATACGCAKGCAAGTTTATCAAGTGGGACGTTTTTAATGSTACAATSTGTCATAATTTCGACGTCATACGCAAAGTATCATATTGGTTTAMGTTATTATCACGTGGAATTTATGATCRTATGTATGCACTTCATTAAATTAAGGTCAASATTATCAAGAAAGTTTGTTSAAAGTAAAATKTGGGCATCCCATCTCTCCCATGTAAATCAAGTTCTCATCTACTCTTTCATTACCAATTTTTCTTCAAACAAGCTAAATGTGTCTATGGAGCCAAGTGGAATACCARGGTCATATTKTYGGYAAGGATGGTRTTASGGTGGATCATAAKAAAAKTGAAGCWATGCAAGATTGGYCTTGTCCTAAACTCTAAACTTTTAAGAACTTGAGTGGTTTTHTGGGTTTAMCATGCTATTGTYRGAAGTTTGTTCGAAATTATRGYGAAATTGCAAYCYCTCTCAYTTCTCTCCTTAAAAAGAATGMTTTCACTTGGACTCYRGTTGCTTATCACTCCTTCCAAGAATTGAAAGATTCTATGTGCTCGACCCTGTCCTAGCAYTTYCAAAYTTCAMAAATACTTTYGCACKAGAATGTGATGCTTCYGRGAAATGAATTGRGGCCATCCTCATGCAAGAYGACAAGACTTTGGCCTTCACTAGCAAACAAATTTCAGAGAGACATTTGGGCCAATCCATTTATGAAAACRAAATGTTAGCTATTCTACATGTTGTGSATCTCTAGCRTCCTTATTTATTGGGACACCGCTTCCAAATTAAAATTGATCATCAGAGTCTCAAGTATCTTCTGGAACAACGAATTTCATCACCGAAGAAACAAAAATGGTTGACCAAGTTATTTGGATATGATTATGAGATCATTTGCAAGAAGGGAAAGGAAAATGTAGTTGTGGATGCTCTTTCCCAAAAGTATGAAGAAGACTCTCCCTTTTCTCCCTCTCCTTCATTGTACCAGATTGGTTCCAAGTTGTTCATCAATAATGGCTCCAAGACCCCAAAATTTCTAGCACGATCCACCAATTGCAGCACAATTTTCGAGCTTCTTTAGAGTACTCTTGGCACAATGAAGAGCTTCGCTAAAAAGACAATTTCTATTTATGGAAGCAATCACAACTTAAATCCATGGTGCTTTCTTGATCTGGATTTTATGAGCAGAATGAAATGAATACAGATTATTAATAGGTGCTTAACACAAAATAACAGAGATATAGTAAAATGGGTTTTCTATTCAATAAGTAAATAAGCTGAAACTATAAAATCCAGCTGTTGCTGGAATGGTGGTGGCTTATCTCTGAGAAGAGATATGATGACTGCGCTCATTCGCAAGAAGATCATTACAATGAGGCTTTGAAGGCCTTTTTACAATAAATAGGAATGTCAAAAACCCTAGACATCAAAAAACCTAACCCTAGGAGATGAAGCGCGAAAAGTCATGTGGGACCCATTTGGGTAAGTTAGTATATCAACTTCCCGAAGTCGTAACTTTTGCATACGATCTTCGTTTTAGGTGCATGATATCTTGTTGGAAAGGTATTGTCGAGGATATTCATTTTTGGGGAAACATCGAAGAAAATTTCATGTTGCTCCCCCTTTCCCCAAAAAATGTCGTTTACGGCCTCAAAGCGGATCCAGAAGTTTCAGGACTCGAAAAACTGCTAAAAATAGTAAATTACCAAAATTGCTAGAAAACTATTTTGAGCTAGTTAGAAAAGGTGGGTGGCCACCGATATCCACCTGGATAAATCCTCCCTTCTTAGGAAGCAATGGTATTCATTGCATTGAGTTTCCCAATCAGGTGACGAAATTTCTTTTCAATTTGGCCCTGGGTGAGCCACTTGCCTTGGTGCAGGAGCTAACCTTCTTTGACGACTCAATAAAGCTTGATCCTTTCCTATCGAGTGACCTTGATCTATGTTTCCAAAATATGATCATTGGATGCCTGTTGTATGTAATCGGGGTTGAGCTCTGTTGGTGTCAGTTGTTCTACTACTTCTGAGGTGTCAAGTAATGGTGGGAAATAAGGGTGAAGGAGATCCATGTTGAACATTGGGTGTAGGCCAAGGAAAGGAGGAATGTTGAGATCAAAAGAATTATTCCTCACAACCTTGGTGATGGTGTACGGCCCATAACAAAGTGGGTGAAGCTTCCAATGGGATCCAGTAAGGCGTTCTTTCTGCAAGTGCAACCAAACTTTGTTGCCCACCTGAAACTTATGTGGCACCCGATGTTGATCATGGCGTTGATTGTACTTGTCATTGGACTTCTGTAGGATATCATGAACATATTGGCGGATGAGATGGATCCACTAAATGAACCAGGTGGCTTTGTCATATTTAGTTGGAGCATGAGATCAGTTGGTCGAGGTGACTAGAAAGGGAAGTCCAACATCTATGGGACCCAATGGTTGGAATCTCAATCCCACCTGAAAGGGGTCGTGGTCGGTTGAGATATGCAGGGCTTATTTGTAGCTATGTTGGACATAGGGAAGGCCATCATCCCATGTGCGAGACTGCTTGGAATTATACATGTGAAGGATATGCACAATCATTCGATTTACGACCTCGGTTTGGCTATCTGTCTAGGGGTGGAAGGTCATGGATTTGGTGAGCTTGGTGTCCAGCAGTAACCAGAGATTCGACCAAAATGTACTGATAAATCGACTATCCCGATATGAGACAATGGTTTGTGGGATTCCAAAATGTACCCTGACTCGTTCAAAGAAGAGCTTGGCAGTGGCTTCTGTTTTGATGCTCTTCTTGCGGGCAACCATAATTGCCATCTTAGAAAAGAAATCAACAACCAAAAAAACACATTCATTTCCCCGCTTGGTGGATGGGAGGCTCGACATGTAGTCCATTGATATGGATTCCCATGGTCTGTCAGGAGTAGAAAGAGGGGTGTAAAGGCCCTGTTTCTTAGTGGTCAGTTTGGCAATAGCACAGGCAGTGCAAGACCTGATATATGTGTTGACCTCCTATTGAAGTTTTGGCCAAAAGAAATGTTTTTGTAGCATCACCACTGTCTTTTTGACACCGAAGTGTCCTTCCACCCAACTGTAGTGGGATTTCCAGATCATATTTACTCTCTCTTTTGATGGAACACAGATATGGCCCAGATGACACAACAACCCATCTTGAAGATGGAAATTATCAACAACTTCATTTGCACCCAACATTTGGTAGGTGGTGGTGAAGTCTGGGTCTATCTCATAGAGTTGGGACCATCCAGAGGTCTCATGGTCGCAAGATTATAGCACCATGGTGAGTGCCACAACTAGAGGTCTATTGAGGCAGTTAACAACACGGTTGGTGCTTCCTATTTTATAATTGATGTTGAGGTGGAATTACTGTAAGTATGTGGACGACTTTTGATGGCAGTCATTATAAAATTTTCCTTATGTCTCCATGAATTGCAGTGGCTTATGATTAGTGTGGATTACTGCCGCCTTCCCAAGAATGTAATGTCTCCACTGGCGACATGATTTCATAATGGAGTACATTTATTTTTCATAAGTAGGGTACTTACGGACAACATCTGATAGTGTCTCACTATGATAGGCCACATGGTGGTCGTGCTGAGTGAGAACAGTGCCCACAACATAGTATGAAGCATCTGTCTCGATCTCAAAGGGCTGTTGCAGGTCTGGTAGTGAATGTACTAGGGTTGATCACAAGTGCTACTTCAAATCATCGAATGCTTTTGCTCCCATAAGGTGATGAGCTAGGACGGATTTGCCCCTTGTGGAGTAGTTCTTGGATCTGTCGCTTGATCTCCTCACTCTCTAATAGAGAGAGGCGATAGACTGGCCCATTGGGCAGCGGTGTGTCATGGCTCAGATCGATGGGGTGCTTGACCTAGAAGTGCATAGGTACCCTGATAGGTGAGGAGAAGATATCTGAGTATTTTTCCACGACCTTATCTACTTGCTTCTACCGTGTGGAGAGGTCGGAAGCAGAGACCTTGGATATGGCTGTGATCTTTTTCTCATTTTGAGAGCGAATCATGAAGAAGACAAACTTCCCCATCTGAGAGATGACCTTCTTGCATTGCTTAGTAGAGATCAAGGAAATAACACTAGGTGGGACTGCCTTAGGTATCCTATACAATTTCTTATTCAAAGTAATAATAACACTACGATACCTAGACTCATATACATCATGACGTTTCCATAAATAAGGTTGGCCCAAAATAACATCACAAAATTCGAGAGGAGCAACATCACACAATAACTCGTCTTTGAAGGGCTTGATGTCATACAACAATCGACATTGTTGGCTGATGCAGAGATCACTTCCTTGGCAAAGCCATCCAATGGTGTAGGGTTGTGGGTGCGGAATTGTCAACAGGGATAGCCGCTTGATGACCTCTACTGAGATGAGGTTCTTCTGGCTACCGCTATCAACAATGAAGTGCAACAGGGTGCCTTTTACCCACATATGTGAATGGAAAGGAAACTCTCCTCCTTCTGGCTTGTCTGGTTCACCAGTCCAGAGCTTGGTGGTAACTACGATGGCACTAGGTTTCTCATCAATGATCTGTATTCCCCTTTCTGGTTCTGACTCAAAGTCAGAACCCGCATCTAATTCAAAGAATTTCACTTCGGCCACCAACAACTACTTTGAGCAGTAGTCAACAACATTATGCCAAGGGATCTTATGGAAGTTGCACCACTTCCTGGTGTATTTGTTTGTCTTTCCGATGTCCTTATTTGCTTGTGGCTTGGACTGGTTGTCCTGATACTGTCAATCTTTGCTTTGTCCTTTGTTCTGTAGATTAGGGTCGCGCTTTCCTGGATTTTGTTGTGAGGGCTTCCCAGGACCAAAATGTCGCGTCTGTTGTTTGAGCTTCTGCTCGATTTTGACGACATATTGATAGGTCATGCCCAAGGATGAGATGTCTAGAAATTCCATTTTGGTTTGGATGTATCTATGCAAAGAATTGTGATACTTCAACACCAGATGTCACTTTGAATCTTTGATACCTAGCTTGGTGCGCAAGGTATGGAAGATATTTTTGAAATCTGGCACTGCTTGGTCTCTTTCTTGCTGCAGTGTCATCCATTTGGTATACAAGTCGTCATAACTTTCGGCAAGGTAGTATTGTTCCTTAATAACATCCCTGAAGGATTCCTAGGTGGTCGTGACTGTAAATAATCAGGGTTCCTCTGTTTCCTTTTGCTCACAGAAAGTATCCCACCAATATTTGACATGGGGAATGACTTTGAGGATCACAAAAGTAATCTTTTCTCTATTCGAAAAGTTATGGACTAAAAAATACCCTTCTAGTAGATTTCACCACTTGTCTACAACATCTGCATTCATCTGACCTTAAAATATAGGAATATCGAAGTTTATTTGTACCTTGAAGGGGGCGTCGCCTCTGCTCGAAGAAGATGTGTCGCCTGTTGGTAGTCGCCAAAGGATTTGCATGAAACTATCCATCATCTCATTCCTCTGTTGCATGAGGGCTTCCTCAAGAAACATTTTGAAAGGATCTCATGTCCCGTCATATTTATGTTATCCTGCCATGACTCATGAGAGGTTGCTTCGGCATGCGAGAGATTTTTTCCTCAATAGAAACCAGCTCGAGACCCAACTCTTTGTACTCTGACTTTGTTGGGGACATGCATTAAGACGACAAGGAGAAGATCGCTCTGATACCACTCATTCGTATTTTATTAGAAGAATGAAATGACTACAGATTATTAACAAGTGCTTAACAAAAAATAACATAGATACAGTAAAACTGGTTTTCTATTCAATAAGGAAATAAACTGAAACTGTAAAATGCAGCGAAAAACAAGCTTGCTAGAATGGTGGCGTCTTATCTCTAAGAAGAGATGTGATGATTACGCTCATTCGCAAGAAGATCATTACAATGAGGCTCTGAAGGCTTTTTTACAATAAATAGGAATTCCAAAATCCCTAGACATCTAAAAACCTAACCCTAGGAGATGAAGCACCAAAAGTCATGTGGGCCTCGTTTGGGTAAGTTAATACATCAACTTCCCGGGGTCGTAACTTTTGCATACGATCTCCGTTTTAGGCGCATGATAGCCCGTTGGAACGGTATCGTCGAGGAGATTCATTTTGAGGGAAACATATAAGGAACTTCCATGTTTCTCCCCATTTTCCCAAAAAACGTCGTTTAGGGCCTCAAAACGACTACGAAAGTTTCAGGACCCAAAAAACTGCTAAAAATAGTAAACTACCAAAATTTCCAGAAAATTGTTTTGAGCCAATTGAAAAAGGTGGCTGGCCATCGATATCAACCTAGATAATTTCTGAACTTCATGCTTCCCCCACAACTAGGCATTCAAGGTTTACCAAAACCTATAAATGGGTCAAACACTCTTTTTTCTGGGATGGTATGAAACATGAAGTCTGTACCTTTGTGGTTGAATATGAGGCCTNTCCTTATTTATTGGGACACCGCTTCCAAATTAAAATTGATCATCAGAGTCTCAAGTATCTTCTGGAACAACGAATTTCATCACCGAAGAAACAAAAATGGTTGACCAAGTTATTTGGATATGATTATGAGATCATTTGCAAGAAGGGAAAGGAAAATGTAGTTGTGGATGCTCTTTCCCAAAAGTATGAAGAAGACTCTCCCTTTTCTCCCTCTCCTTCATTGTACCAGATTGGTTCCAAGTTGTTCATCAATAATGGCTCCAAGACCCCAAAATTTCTAGCACGATCCACCAATTGCAGCACAATTTTCGAGCTTCTTTAGAGTACTCTTGGCACAATGAAGAGCTTCGCTAAAAAGACAATTTCTATTTATGGAAGCAATCACAACTTAAATCCATGGTGCTTTCTTGATCTGGATTTTATGAGCAGAATGAAATGAATACAGATTATTAATAGGTGCTTAACACAAAATAACAGAGATATAGTAAAATGGGTTTTCTATTCAATAAGTAAATAAGCTGAAACTATAAAATCCAGCTGTTGCTGGAATGGTGGTGGCTTATCTCTGAGAAGAGATATGATGACTGCGCTCATTCGCAAGAAGATCATTACAATGAGGCTTTGAAGGCCTTTTTACAATAAATAGGAATGTCAAAAACCCTAGACATCAAAAAACCTAACCCTAGGAGATGAAGCGCGAAAAGTCATGTGGGACCCATTTGGGTAAGTTAGTATATCAACTTCCCGAAGTCGTAACTTTTGCATACGATCTTCGTTTTAGGTGCATGATATCTTGTTGGAAAGGTATTGTCGAGGATATTCATTTTTGGGGAAACATCGAAGAAAATTTCATGTTGCTCCCCCTTTCCCCAAAAAATGTCGTTTACGGCCTCAAAGCGGATCCAGAAGTTTCAGGACTCGAAAAACTGCTAAAAATAGTAAATTACCAAAATTGCTAGAAAACTATTTTGAGCTAGTTAGAAAAGGTGGGTGGCCACCGATATCCACCTGGATAAATCCTCCCTCCTTAGGAAGTAATGGTATTCATTGCATTGAGTTTCCCAATCAGATGACGAAATTTCTTTTCAATTTGGCCCTGGGTGAGCCACTTGCCTTGGTGCAGGAGCTACCCTTCTTTGACGACTCGATAAAGCTCGATCCTTTCCTGTTGAGTGACCTTGATCTATGTTTCCAAAATATGATCACTGGATGCCTGTTGTATGCAATCGGGGTTGAGCTCTGTTGGTGTCAGTTGTTCTACTACTTCTGAGGTGTCCAGTAATGGTGGGAAATAAGGGCGAAGGAGATCCATGTTGAACATTGGGTGTAGGCCAAGGAAAGGAGGAATGTTGAGATCAAAAGAATTATTCCTCACAACCTTGGTGATGGTGTACGGCCCATAACAAAGTGGGCGAAGCTTCCAATGGGATCCAGTAAGGCGTTCTTTCTGCAAGTGCAACCAAACTTTGTTGCCCACCTGAAACTTATGTCGCACCCGATGTTGATCATGGCGTTGATTGTACTTGTCATTGGACTTCTGTAGGATATCATGAACCTATTGGCGGATGAGATGGATCCACTAAATGAACCAGGTGGCTTTGTCATCTTTAGTTGGAGCATGAGATCAGTTGGTAGAGGTGACTAGAAAGGGAAGTCCAACATCTATGGGACCCAATGGTTGGAATCTCAATCCCACCTGAAAGGGGTCGTGGTCGGTTGAGATATGCAGGGCTTAGTTGTAGCTATGTTGGACATAGGGAAGGCCATCATCCCATGTGCGAGAGTGCTTGGAATTATACATGTAAAGGATATGCACAATCATTCGATTTACGACCTCAGTTTGACTATCTGTCTAGGGGTGGAAGGTCATGGATTTGGTGAGCTTGGTGTCCAGCAGTAACCAGAGACTCGACCAGAATGTACTGATAAATTGACTATCCCGATATGAGACAATGGTTTGTGGGATTCCAAAATGTACCCTGACTCGTTCAAATAAGAGCTTGGCAGTGGCTTCTATTTTGATGCTCTTCTTGCGGGCAACCATAATCGCCATCTTAGAAAAGCAATCAACAACCACAAAAACACAGTCATTTCCCCGCTTGGTGGATGGGAGGCCCGACATGTAGTCCATTGAGATGGATTCCCATGGCCTGTCAGGAGTAGAAAGAGGGGTGTAAAGGCCCTGTTTCTTAGTGGTCAGTTTGGCAATAGCACAGGCAGTGCAAGACCTGATATATGTGTTGACCTCCTATTGAAGTTTTGGCCAAAAGAAATGTTTTTGTAGCATCACCACTGTCTTTTTGACACCGAAGTTTCCTTCCACCCAACTGTAGTGGGATTTCCAGATCATCTTTACTCTCTCTTTTGATGGAACACAGATATGGCCCAGATGACACAACAACCCATCTTGAAGATGGAAATTATCAACAACTGCATTTGCACCCAACATTTGGTAGGTGGTGGTGAAGTCTGGGTCTATCTCATAGAGTTGGGACCATCCAGAGGTCTCATGGTCGCAAGATTATAGCACCATGGTGAGTGCCACGACTAGAGGTCTACTGAGGCAGTTAACAACACGGTTGGTGCTTCCTATTTTATAATTGATGTTGAGGTGGAATTACTGTAAGTATGTGGACGACTTTTGATGGCAGTCATTATGAAATTTTCCTTATGTTTCCATGAATTGCAGTGGCTTATGATTAGTGTGGATTACTGCCGCCTTCCCAAGAATGTAATGTTTCCACTGGCGACATGATTTCATAATGGAGTACATTTATTTTTCATAAGTAGGGTACTTACAGACAACATCTGATAGTGTCTCACTATGATAGGCCACATGGTGGTTGTACCGAGTGAGAACAGTGCCCACAACATAGTATGAAGCATCTGTCTCGATCTCAAAGGGTTGTTGCAGGTCTGGTAGTGAATGTACTGGGGTTGATCACAAGTGCTACTTCAAATCATCGAACGCTTGTGCTCCCATAAGGTGATGAGCTAGGACGGATTTGCCCCTTGTGGAGTAGTTCTTGGATCTGTCGCTTGATCTCCTCACTCTCTAATAGAGAGAGGCGATAGACTGGCCCATTGGGCAGCGGTGTGTCATGGCTCAGATCGATGGGGTGCTTGACCTAGAAGTGCATAGGTACCCTGATAGGTGAGGAGAAGATATCTGAGTATTTTTCCACGACCTTATCTACTTGCTTCTACCGTGTGGAGAGGTCGGAAGCAGAGACCTTGGATATGGCTGTGATCTTTTTCTCATTTTGAGAGCGAATCATGAAGAAGACAAACTTCCCCATCTGAGAGATGACCTTCTTGCATTGCTTAGTAGAGATCAAGGAAATAACACTAGGTGGGACTGCCTTAGGTATCCTATACAATTTCTTATTCAAAGTAATAATAACACTACGATACCTAGACTCATATACATCATGACGTTTCCATAAATAAGGTTGGCCCAAAATAACATCACAAAATTCGAGAGGAGCAACATCACACAATAACTCGTCTTTGAAGGGCTTGATGTCATACAACAATCGACATTGTTGGCTGATGCAGAGATCACTTCCTTGGCAAAGCCATCCAATGGTGTAGGGTTGTGGGTGCGGAATTGTCAACAGGGATAGCCGCTTGATGACCTCTACTGAGATGAGGTTCTTCTGGCTACCGCTATCAACAATGAAGTGCAACAGGGTGCCTTTTACCCACATATGTGAATGGAAAGGAAACTCTCCTCCTTCTGGCTTGTCTGGTTCACCAGTCCAGAGCTTGGTGGTAACTACGATGGCACTAGGTTTCTCATCAATGATCTGTATTCCCCTTTCTGGTTCTGACTCAAAGTCAGAACCCGCATCTAATTCAAAGAATTTCACTTCGGCCACCAACAACTACTTTGAGCAGTAGTCAACAACATTATGCCAAGGGATCTTATGGAAGTTGCACCACTTCCTGGTGTATTTGTTTGTCTTTCCGATGTCCTTATTTGCTTGTGGCTTGGACTGGTTGTCCTGATACTGTCAATCTTTGCTTTGTCCTTTGTTCTGTAGATTAGGGTCGCGCTTTCCTGGATTTTGTTGTGAGGGCTTCCCAGGACCAAAATGTCGCGTCTGTTGTTTGAGCTTCTGCTCGATTTTGACGACATATTGATAGGTCATGCCCAAGGATGAGATGTCTAGAAATTCCATTTTGGTTTGGATGTATCTATGCAAAGAATTGTGATACTTCAACACCAGATGTCACTTTGAATCTTTGATACCTAGCTTGGTGCGCAAGGTATGGAAGATATTTTTGAAATCTGGCACTGCTTGGTCTCTTTCTTGCTGCAGTGTCATCCATTTGGTATACAAGTCGTCATAACTTTCGGCAAGGTAGTATTGTTCCTTAATAACATCCCTGAAGGATTCCTAGGTGGTCGTGACTGTAAATAATCAGGGTTCCTCTGTTTCCTTTTGCTCACAGAAAGTATCCCACCAATATTTGACATGGGGAATGACTTTGAGGATCACAAAAGTAATCTTTTCTCTATTCGAAAAGTTATGGACTAAAAAATACCCTTCTAGTAGATTTCACCACTTGTCTACAACATCTGCATTCATCTGACCTTAAAATATAGGAATATCGAAGTTTATTTGTACCTTGAAGGGGGCGTCGCCTCTGCTCGAAGAAGATGTGTCGCCTGTTGGTAGTCGCCAAAGGATTTGCATGAAACTATCCATCATCTCATTCCTCTGTTGCATGAGGGCTTCCTCAAGAAACATTTTGAAAGGATCTCATGTCCCGTCATATTTATGTTATCCTGCCATGACTCATGAGAGGTTGCTTCGGCATGCGAGAGATTTTTTCCTCAATAGAAACCAGCTCGAGACCCAACTCTTTGTACTCTGACTTTGTTGGGGACATGCATTAAGACGACAAGGAGAAGATCGCTCTGATACCACTCATTCGTATTTTATTAGAAGAATGAAATGACTACAGATTATTAACAAGTGCTTAACAAAAAATAACATAGATACAGTAAAACTGGTTTTCTATTCAATAAGGAAATAAACTGAAACTGTAAAATGCAGCGAAAAACAAGCTTGCTAGAATGGTGGCGTCTTATCTCTAAGAAGAGATGTGATGATTACGCTCATTCGCAAGAAGATCATTACAATGAGGCTCTGAAGGCTTTTTTACAATAAATAGGAATTCCAAAATCCCTAGACATCTAAAAACCTAACCCTAGGAGATGAAGCACCAAAAGTCATGTGGGCCTCGTTTGGGTAAGTTAATACATCAACTTCCCGGGGTCGTAACTTTTGCATACGATCTCCGTTTTAGGCGCATGATAGCCCGTTGGAACGGTATCGTCGAGGAGATTCATTTTGAGGGAAACATATAAGGAACTTCCATGTTTCTCCCCATTTTCCCAAAAAACGTCGTTTAGGGCCTCAAAACGACTACGAAAGTTTCAGGACCCAAAAAACTGCTAAAAATAGTAAACTACCAAAATTTCCAGAAAATTGTTTTGAGCCAATTGAAAAAGGTGGCTGGCCATCGATATCAACCTAGATAATTTCTGAACTTCATGCTTCCCCCACAACTAGGCATTCAAGGTTTACCAAAACCTATAAATGGGTCAAACACTCTTTTTTCTGGGATGGTATGAAACATGAAGTCTGTACCTTTGTGGTTGAATATGAGGCCTATCAATGCAACAAGGGAGAAATAATCAAATCTCTGTGCACACTCCAACCGCTTCTGATCCTCCGTGCTATTTGGCGACATAGTTATATGGATTTCATTGTTGGCTTACCTAAATCGAACAATAAGTCAGTCATCATGGTGGTCGTTGATAGTCCTTAAAAATATGTGCATTCTTGTGCTCTTCAACACCCATTCACAACATCCACAGTGGCTCAAATATTCATGGCATGCCTAATTCTATTGTTTCTAACAAAGATCCCACTTTCACCATCAATTTTGGGCAAGAATATTTCAAGCTATAAGGCACCCAATTGCATCTCAGTACCGCCTATCACCCCTAGATGGATGGACAAACTGAAGTTGTCAACAAGTGTTTGGAAACATATTTGAGATGTTTTTCATTTGAAATGAAAAATCGATGGGCTCAGTGGTTACCCCTAGATGAATGGTGGTTCAACACATTTTACCATACAACTACTTGCATGACTCCTTTTGAAGAAGTATATGGACAAAATACACCATCGGTTCTCTCATACATGCCAGCATTTCGAAAGTTCAGGAGGTTAACAAAAATATTACAGTCCAAGAGGCTATTCTTCATTCCCTCAATGAAAATTTGGTCATGGCTCATAATTGCATGAAGCAACAAGCAGATCAAGGTCATTTTGAATGTCAATTTGTTGAAGGGGACAAGGTGTTTTCTCCACTACAAACTTATAAAAATACTTCACTTAAAGTTAAACATTGTCACAAACTTGCTCCGGAATTTTATTTTCCTTATATCATGCTCAAGTAAGTGGGATTTTTGGCCTACTAATTATCTCTAACCAATCATTCGAAGCTCCATCCTTTTTTTCATGTCTCTTTCTTAAAGAAGATGATTGGAACTAAGTGCCAGACTCATACGAGTCTCCTTGAGTTGGATGAAGAAGGTTACATCTGGTTGTAGCCATAAGAAGTCTTGGAAAAGCGAGAGCATCGTCTCCATCAGTGGACCATCAATGAAGAGTTAGTCTATTGGAAAGATACAACTCCAGAAGATGCCACCTGGGAGTTGTACACCATTCTACAATAATTTTCTCATCTTAAGCCTTGAGGACAAGGTTGTTCTTCAAGGGGGGGGGGAGTGTTAGGTACCTAACCTTCCTAACCCCTCATGTAGGTAGAATAATACATTTCCATGTAATAAAGGTCGATATTAATAAGGCCTAACAATAATGAAGAATAAATAAAATGTAAGAACTAATAGAAGCTTCTGCTTCTAGAAGGATATTCCTCTAGGTTGTTCTTTTGTAAAGATGGATTTAGTAAATAGAAGTAGAGGGTATGAGAAGTTTTCTCTTGAGAATTATTGTAATAGAGCACTACTTTGTTGGAGGTTTCCCCCTCAAAGAGGCAAGTGAGCATTGTTTCTTATCAATAAAGATATTATTTTGAGTGTTGTGGTCTCATCTATTGTGTTGTTGTGATGTTATTCTCTGCAATATTTCAGTTTTTAACTATTATAATAGATCTGGTACCTTATACTATCTTGGGTGTATAGTGCTCAAAATGATGAGTTATCGCTTCCTTGATCAAATCAATTTTTTCAAAGTATTTGTTTTTATTTGAAAAAATATTTTTACGTCACCTATTTTGTGCTCATTTGTGGAAGAGTGATGTACTTGAATCTCATACCTGAAGCCAGAGATTGCAAGATTTAAACCCCCATTGTTATTTTTCTTTCCGAAATGTTGAGTGAATATTTTGATAGGATTCTTTATCCTTTTTGAGGGTGGCTTCGTGATTTTCCATCTCATTTTGGATTAATTCTAACTCTGAAATGTGAGAAATTGTTTCTAGAGAGGGAACAATGTAATCATTTTCCCATTCTTTTCAAGCCAATTTCACCGACCACCATTTTCTTTCCCAAACAAAATTTGGATAGCCTTGAATGGAAGAGGACCAAACTTTCTTAACAAGGGTGATGACAGAGTCAAATTCTAGCCAAAGGGGATTAAAAAGAAATGGGATATGACCAAAATTATGAGGGGAGGGGAAGGGATAGGGTGATTGGATTATAATAAAAAAGGTAAAAGGGAAGGATGCTTGAGTAGATGAAAAATGGAAGGAGAAGAAGGTCATTGTTGATAAGAAAGCGATATAAATGAGCGACAATATGGATGAGTCCAGACCACNTGCTCCCATAAGGTGATGAGCTAGGACGGATTTGCCCCTTGTGGAGTAGTTCTTGGATCTGTCGCTTGATCTCCTCACTCTCTAATAGAGAGAGGCGATAGACTGGCCCATTGGGCAGCGGTGTGTCATGGCTCAGATCGATGGGGTGCTTGACCTAGAAGTGCATAGGTACCCTGATAGGTGAGGAGAAGATATCTGAGTATTTTTCCACGACCTTATCTACTTGCTTCTACCGTGTGGAGAGGTCGGAAGCAGAGACCTTGGATATGGCTGTGATCTTTTTCTCATTTTGAGAGCGAATCATGAAGAAGACAAACTTCCCCATCTGAGAGATGACCTTCTTGCATTGCTTAGTAGAGATCAAGGAAATAACACTAGGTGGGACTGCCTTAGGTATCCTATACAATTTCTTATTCAAAGTAATAATAACACTACGATACCTAGACTCATATACATCATGACGTTTCCATAAATAAGGTTGGCCCAAAATAACATCACAAAATTCGAGAGGAGCAACATCACACAATAACTCGTCTTTGAAGGGCTTGATGTCATACAACAATCGACATTGTTGGCTGATGCAGAGATCACTTCCTTGGCAAAGCCATCCAATGGTGTAGGGTTGTGGGTGCGGAATTGTCAACAGGGATAGCCGCTTGATGACCTCTACTGAGATGAGGTTCTTCTGGCTACCGCTATCAACAATGAAGTGCAACAGGGTGCCTTTTACCCACATATGTGAATGGAAAGGAAACTCTCCTCCTTCTGGCTTGTCTGGTTCACCAGTCCAGAGCTTGGTGGTAACTACGATGGCACTAGGTTTCTCATCAATGATCTGTATTCCCCTTTCTGGTTCTGACTCAAAGTCAGAACCCGCATCTAATTCAAAGAATTTCACTTCGGCCACCAACAACTACTTTGAGCAGTAGTCAACAACATTATGCCAAGGGATCTTATGGAAGTTGCACCACTTCCTGGTGTATTTGTTTGTCTTTCCGATGTCCTTATTTGCTTGTGGCTTGGACTGGTTGTCCTGATACTGTCAATCTTTGCTTTGTCCTTTGTTCTGTAGATTAGGGTCGCGCTTTCCTGGATTTTGTTGTGAGGGCTTCCCAGGACCAAAATGTCGCGTCTGTTGTTTGAGCTTCTGCTCGATTTTGACGACATATTGATAGGTCATGCCCAAGGATGAGATGTCTAGAAATTCCATTTTGGTTTGGATGTATCTATGCAAAGAATTGTGATACTTCAACACCAGATGTCACTTTGAATCTTTGATACCTAGCTTGGTGCGCAAGGTATGGAAGATATTTTTGAAATCTGGCACTGCTTGGTCTCTTTCTTGCTGCAGTGTCATCCATTTGGTATACAAGTCGTCATAACTTTCGGCAAGGTAGTATTGTTCCTTAATAACATCCCTGAAGGATTCCTAGGTGGTCGTGACTGTAAATAATCAGGGTTCCTCTGTTTCCTTTTGCTCACAGAAAGTATCCCACCAATATTTGACATGGGGAATGACTTTGAGGATCACAAAAGTAATCTTTTCTCTATTCGAAAAGTTATGGACTAAAAAATACCCTTCTAGTAGATTTCACCACTTGTCTACAACATCTGCATTCATCTGACCTTAAAATATAGGAATATCGAAGTTTATTTGTACCTTGAAGGGGGCGTCGCCTCTGCTCGAAGAAGATGTGTCGCCTGTTGGTAGTCGCCAAAGGATTTGCATGAAACTATCCATCATCTCATTCCTCTGTTGCATGAGGGCTTCCTCAAGAAACATTTTGAAAGGATCTCATGTCCCGTCATATTTATGTTATCCTGCCATGACTCATGAGAGGTTGCTTCGGCATGCGAGAGATTTTTTCCTCAATAGAAACCAGCTCGAGACCCAACTCTTTGTACTCTGACTTTGTTGGGGACATGCATTAAGACGACAAGGAGAAGATCGCTCTGATACCACTCATTCGTATTTTATTAGAAGAATGAAATGACTACAGATTATTAACAAGTGCTTAACAAAAAATAACATAGATACAGTAAAACTGGTTTTCTATTCAATAAGGAAATAAACTGAAACTGTAAAATGCAGCGAAAAACAAGCTTGCTAGAATGGTGGCGTCTTATCTCTAAGAAGAGATGTGATGATTACGCTCATTCGCAAGAAGATCATTACAATGAGGCTCTGAAGGCTTTTTTACAATAAATAGGAATTCCAAAATCCCTAGACATCTAAAAACCTAACCCTAGGAGATGAAGCACCAAAAGTCATGTGGGCCTCGTTTGGGTAAGTTAATACATCAACTTCCCGGGGTCGTAACTTTTGCATACGATCTCCGTTTTAGGCGCATGATAGCCCGTTGGAACGGTATCGTCGAGGAGATTCATTTTGAGGGAAACATATAAGGAACTTCCATGTTTCTCCCCATTTTCCCAAAAAACGTCGTTTAGGGCCTCAAAACGACTACGAAAGTTTCAGGACCCAAAAAACTGCTAAAAATAGTAAACTACCAAAATTTCCAGAAAATTGTTTTGAGCCAATTGAAAAAGGTGGCTGGCCATCGATATCAACCTAGATAATTTCTGAACTTCATGCTTCCCCCACAACTAGGCATTCAAGGTTTACCAAAACCTATAAATGGGTCAAACACTCTTTTTTCTGGGATGGTATGAAACATGAAGTCTGTACCTTTGTGGTTGAATATGAGGCCTGTCAATGCAACAAGGGAGAAACAATCAAATCTCTATGCACACTCCAACTGCTTCTGATCCCCCGTGCTATTTGGCGACATAGTTATATGGATTTCATTGTTGGCTTACCTAAATCGAACAATAAGTCAGTCATCATGGTGGTCGTTGATAGTCCTTAAAAATATGTGCATTTTTGTGCTCTTCAACACCCATTCACAACATCCACAGTGGCTCAAATATTCATGGAATGCCTAATTATATTGTTTCTAACAGAGATCCCACTTTCAACATCAATTTTGGGCAAGAATATTTCAAGCTATAAGGCACCCAATTGCATCTCAGCACCGCCTATCACCCCTAGATGGATGGACAAACTGAAGTTGTCAACAAGTGTTTGGAAACATATTTGAGATGTTTTTCATCTAAAATGAAAAATCGATGGGCTCAGTGGTTACCCCTAGATGAATGGTGGTTCAACACATTTTACCATACAACTACTCGCATGACTCCTTTTGAAGAAGTATATGGACAAAATACACCATCGGTTCTCTCATACATGCCAGCGTTTCGAAAGTTCAGGAGGTTAACAAAAATATTACAGTCCGAGAGGGTATTCTTCATTCCCTCAATGAAAATTTGGTCATGGCTCATAATTGCATGAAGCAACAAGCAAATCAAGGTCATTCTGAATGTCAATTTGTTGAAGGGGACAAGGTGTTTTCTCCACTACAAACTTATAAAAATACTTCACTTAAAGTTAAACACTGTCACAAACTTTCTCCCGAATTTTATTTTCCTTATATCATGCTCAAGTAAGTGGGATTGTTGGCCTACTAATTATCTTTACCCAGTCATTCGAAGCTCCATCCTTTTTTTCATGTCTCTTTCTTAAAGAAGATGATTGGAACTAAGTGCCAGACTCATACGAGTCTCCTTGAGTTGGATGAAGAAGGTTACATCTGGTTGTAGCCATAAGAAGTCTTGGAAAAGCGAGAGCATCGTCTCCATCAGTGGACCATCAATGAAGAGTTAGTCTATTGGAAAGATACAACTCCAGAAGATGCCACCTGGGAGTTGTACACCATTCTACAATAATTTTCTCATCTTAAGCCTTGAGGACAAGGTTGTTCTTCAAGGGGGGGGGGAGTGTTAGGTACCTAACCTTCCTAACCCCTCATGTAGGTAGAATAATACATTTCCATGTAATAAAGGTCGATATTAATAAGGCCTAACAATAATGAAGAATAAATAAAATGTAAGAACTAATAGAAGCTTCTGCTTCTAGAAGGATATTCCTCTAGGTTGTTCTTTTGTAAAGATGGATTTAGTAAATAGAAGTAGAGGGTATGAGAAGTTTTCTCTTGAGAATTATTGTAATAGAGCACTACTTTGTTGGAGGTTTCCCCCTCAAAGAGGCAAGTGAGCATTGTTTCTTATCAATAAAGATATTATTTTGAGTGTTGTGGTCTCATCTATTGTGTTGTTGTGATGTTATTCTCTGCAATATTTCAGTTTTTAACTATTATAATAGATCTGGTACCTTATACTATCTTGGGTGTATAGTGCTCAAAATGATGAGTTATCGCTTCCTTGATCAAATCAATTTTTTCAAAGTATTTGTTTTTATTTGAAAAAATATTTTTACGTCACCTATTTTGTGCTCATTTGTGGAAGAGTGATGTACTTGAATCTCATACCTGAAGCCAGAGATTGCAAGATTTAAACCCCCATTGTTATTTTTCTTTCCGAAATGTTGAGTGAATATTTTGATAGGATTCTTTATCCTTTTTGAGGGTGGCTTCGTGATTTTCCATCTCATTTTGGATTAATTCTAACTCTGAAATGTGAGAAATTGTTTCTAGAGAGGGAACAATGTAATCATTTTCCCATTCTTTTCAAGCCAATTTCACCGACCACCATTTTCTTTCCCAAACAAAATTTGGATAGCCTTGAATGGAAGAGGACCAAACTTTCTTAACAAGGGTGATGACAGAGTCAAATTCTAGCCAAAGGGGATTAAAAAGAAATGGGATATGACCAAAATTATGAGGGGAGGGGAAGGGATAGGGTGATTGGATTATAATAAAAAAGGTAAAAGGGAAGGATGCTTGAGTAGATGAAAAATGGAAGGAGAAGAAGGTCATTGTTGATAAGAAAGCGATATAAATGAGCGACAATATGGATGAGTCCAGACCACTTGTTGCTCCAACTGAATTTTCCTTTATTTTGTTTTATGTCCTGAAAGATCCCAATCCGAGAATAAATCTTCAAACTTTTCTCGCATGGGATCACAAAAACAACTCTCACCTCTTTTTTCCGAGTTATAAAAATGGGTGTTCATATCACCTGCTATAATAAAAGAAGTTATGTCCATATTTTCCTTGGAAACAGACTAGGAACTCCAAAATTCTTGTTATATATATATATTAAAAATAGAAAAAATTATAAGATTTGATTATTTTTTCAGGAGAATAGTAAGAATGGTTAGCATAGAATGATACCTCTAGTTCCCATTGGAGTGGATTCCATGGAGTCATAATTCCTCCCGATGCTCCTATTAAACTTTTAGCAATTCCTTTTCCATTTTGAATATGTTTTTCCAGCTTAAAAGTGCCATAGATTCCTCCATTTTTGTGTCATGGAGGAGAATTACAGAGGGCTTGTCAAGTTTAATGAGGCATGTTAGGGATTCGACCTTCAAGCTACTACTAAAGCCTTTATAATTCAAGGAGAGGAATTTCATTGTGTAGGGATTCTAGAGGCCTGCCCACTAGTGGCAGATAGTTATAGACTTTTATTGCCTCCTTTTCGCCCCATATTGCTGATGGAACTTTCTATTGAATGTTTCTTCCCCTCAGATTTTTCTTTACTAGTTGTTTCTTGTTCACCATCTCTATGTGATATCCTTCCTGATTTCCTTGTTTTCTCCCATGGTATTTCACCCTCCTCAACTTCCTATTGAGATGACTCTTTGAGGGGAATCCTTTCCACAATAACTTTTTGTTATGTTTCTTGAACGACTTATTGAGTGGTTGCTTGGAAATTTTCTTCTTCACCAAAGTCTCCTTCATCTCCTTCTAGATCTTGGGAGGCGACCTCCAGGGGGGTGATGCTTGTTATGTTATGGTTTGGATCCACATCCACCTCATTACCTTTACCAATTGATGATTCTCCTAGAATTGCATATTGATTTTTTGTCTCTATTTGAGTCTCAACATGATTAATGGTTTCTTTCCTTCCTCCATTAAATTTGTTTTCTACGACTAAATTGTTTCGTGCTACATTGGGGATTCTGTTGGGATTTGATGAACCTAGGGATTTCCCATTATTTTTCCCCTTATTTGCTTTCTTTCAGACCTACTGCCATCCCACCTCTGGTTCTTCTCCCACAACCTCCTTCTCTTGTTTGTTTTTCGGGCAGTTCCAGGGGCACACTGCCCGTATTCACGACAAGACTTTTATTTGAAAGGAATTTGTTGATAGTCCAACTTATAAAGATGTTACCAATCATCCAAAGAGAGTTTGATGGCCTTGTCCCTTCTCTAGATCTACTTCAACACAGATTCTTGCACAATCAAACATTGAATTTTTTTGGTTCAGATTTATTAATATATTTCTCTAGAAAATCTCCAATACACTTAGAGTGACATCTCTCTAGTTGTGAAAAGGAAAGTGAGGAAGATGAACTGAAATAAGAACTGTTGTTGGGATGTCGCATTCCCAATCAAAGTCCAACGTCCACTGGTTCAAATATAAACCTCATGACCCAAAAAAGTATGACCTGCTGTGAAAAATAAGATCTTGATATTCAAGCTCAAAATAGAAAATATAGAAGCCCTTACAAAAAAACTGACTCATTCTTCCTTGAATCATTGGTTTCCAAGTTCTATGCAATCCAGAGCTCAATCTGCCGAGGGGAAGGCCACAGGTCTGTAAATTGTCCAATAAAAACTTTGGATGCATATGTCACAGCTTTCGTGCAATAGCGATCTCCGTGATCTAGTCGAATTTTTTCACAAACGAGGAGTGAGTGGGTCGAGCTAAGGGATTCCCCAGAGAACCCACAAGCTGTTTGAAGGCTTCAATGTCTTCTTTGAATTCGAAGGGGGTAGGGGTCTCCCCATACCATGATCAAGATGCAAAGAGAAAGAGCGGCTGCGATCTAAGGCTTACTAAAAACACTACATAGACAAAGGAAAAAAAAAACACAATAAGATCCAAGCAAAATTACTAAAAACACAATATACAAAATTATGGCAATGAGCTTGAAATTAAAAGATAAAATTTGAGGATATATTATGAAAGATAATGGAAAATTTTATGTATAA
>JZKD02S1660256.1:305608-322355 GCA_000966675.3 Picea glauca | reverse complement strand
TTATTCATAAAAAAAAAATTGTTGAAATAAAATTTAAAAAGGGAATTAACTGTTTTATTATTATTTTTTAATTATATTAATTAAAAGATAAAAGGGAAAAATGGTTAAATTCCACACCTGCCTTTTTGAGTTCTAATTAAAAGGGGGAAAGAGGGAAAATCTAAAATTTTAGGAAACTAAGAAAGAGGTAAACATAAAAAGGGAAAAAAAGGGGAACATAGGGCAAAAAGGYGGAAGGTCAAACTTAGTAAAACATCTACCATTTAGGAGMTTTCTAATTTAAAYTGAACTAACAATTTAATAAAAGAGAAAGTTATTAAAACCTGTAAGAGAATTTGKGGACACCTAGGAGTGATTCTAGRAGTAACTCTAGGTGGGTGAGGGAAATAAAGATAATTAATTAATTAAAGAAGTTAATTTATGGAGGAATGAAGGGGATGGGTGACACTTGTACGGGGAGGAATTTTTAGGAATTTACTTATAAAACTTAACTAAAAGAGAATTTTTGGAAAGTAAGGAACCACGAAACTCTATATAATGAAGGGAGGTGATGGAGGTTGGAGGATCTTCTGTTGGCATAACGTTACACGACAGAAATATCTACTTGACTGATTTAACTTGTGGGAGTTGGGATACCCAACTCAGTGAGGAGTGGTAGCTCAGCCTTGCGAAGCAAGCTGGGAGCTAGTCGAAATATCTGGATAGTGTGTGTGTGGCCCATTTACGGCTCGAGGGGCTAAGGGGGAAGAAGAGTACCCCTAGCATTGGCTGTGAGGTATCAGTGAAGTCTCGTCGGTCGGCAAGTGGAAGTGGCACGTAGTGCGTGGTACGTCATTCAGAGCGGGCGATCAGGCAACAATACGCTCTCTTCATTTTTGTTTGGTAGATTGTATTAGTACTTATGCTCGGATCTGCTTGTTTATTGGAGAAGTAAACTGATGTCTTTTCAAGTTGATGAAAGAAACTTTTCTTAGCCTAGCTCGATGGTTGTTGTCTCCCATGGACTTCGTTTTCCCACATGTCTTGACCACCTCGCTGTGATTGATTGTGTCCTTCGTGGTTTCTTAGCTTTCGTCCCCAGCTCCCCAGTTCTCGCCTGAGAAGTTAGCCAAGAGCCTGATCTACGGTCGTCGCCTTGGTGTTAAAAGACCTATGGATCTCAACACCCTGCTTTTATGTGCGAGGATGACGAGTGAAGGACGCACTTGTTCACCGTCTACCCAGTGGTTGATCTTGCTTGATTATTGGTCATTACACCTGCCTGTATTGAGTTCCTCCACCGCAGTTATAATTCCTATCCCCAAATTTTAACTCTGCGTTTTTATGTGCGATTGGATAAAATATTAACCCTGTGTTTTATGTATCGATGGATAATTTTAACTCTGTGTCTTTCTTATGATTAGAATGCACCGCATATTTTCTCTCCTACTATTTTACTTCTACGAGGCATAATTATTGTTTCTCTATGTTTTTATTCTATTCCTTCACTCCTTTCCTACGATGTAATACATCTGATCTCTGGATCTGACAAACGATTCAATATAGTTCTTGCGATTTTTAAACTGTTATCTTTTATCTCTGGTTTTCAAAGGTTTGAAATCGCCCGTCATAACCACAATTGGTTATTGAAATCTCAACGAATTTCCCTGGGCTCATCGTCTACGCTGGATTTGATGCCACATGATGATTTGGTTAACTCTTGACCTTTTTACCTCTGCATCTTACTTAAATTTTACCCTTGTCCCCTCAATGATTGACTTTGTTTGTTGTGTTTCGATGAAGACTCCTTGCTCGGTGCGTCCTCCTGTTTTTCTCAGCGTTTTTGTCCTTTATGTTACATGGATTCCATGTGGTTGTATTCCTTCTCTGTGTTTTTCCAAGGATGTTCTCGACTTCCTTCTTCTGAAATTTTTTCCTGAGAATTGTAACTACATCTGCGATTTTGAGTGCTCTCTGCATTTTGATTTCTTTTGTCTCAGTCTTGTTTCCCATAGCATTTTCAGGAGGGTTAAGGATCTGCACCTTCCCTTGTCCCCATGATTTTTGGACTGCCCACGAATTTTGGAAGCAAAGGCGAATCTTGACAAGATTCAAAAGATGATTTTTGTTATAAGCTGGGGTATCTGCGTGAAACCTATCTGCTTGAATGGAATCTATGCCGTATGAGCTTTATGTCTTACGGCTATAACAGATATCTTAAGGTTGCGATAGAGATACTGTATTGATCGATCATGTCTCATTTATGATATTAAGGAACGTTTCTGGAAGACACTACATCGTCCATCATGTCCTCCTTCACGAATTTCATGGTAAGACTGCCAAAAGAATCTGGGCCTTCAGTCTTGTCTGTTCCTTATGACCGCAAATGGAACCCTGGTGCTATGATTTCCCCCTTGATTTCCGCAGCGAATTCTTGTAGTGGAGGGTCTACACGTTCGCCCTATGAATTGCGTCTCAATACTCCCTTGGACAGTCTTGATTCAACGTTAGTAAATTTTTGAACAACCTGCATTGTAACTCCTTTGCACAAGCGACACAACTTCAGTGAATTGCGTGACGTCGTGATGATGGCAGTAATTTTTAAATGACAGAAATTAATTAAGTGACAGGTTGAATAGAAGTAAATTATTAAATGATAGTTGAAATGGAAGCAAATACTAAATGACAGTTTGCAATGACAGTAAATTCATTAATTAATAGTTATTGATTTGGCAGTAAATTTAATGATAATAAGTTTATGTTGGGAAGGCAATATATATTTACTTGACAGCATATATTGATCTTTATTTCAATAGAAAATTGATTCATGTCAGACCACGTCCTCTCATTTGTCACTGATTCATGCTTGGTTAGACAGCAAGGGCATTTTCAGTGAAAAGTCAATTATGGTTATGGCTAACCTTACTTTTACTCAACAACTTAATGTGAATAGGAAGCTGGTTAAACCTAACTACCTTTAAATTGGCCAGACGACGTGTTGGATGTTAAAGTCATTAATAGCATTATAATCCTAGACATTGTAATTTGATATAGCGAATGTTGTTTATATATTGGCAACAGCTAAAGTTAGAACCTATTAATGTTAGTATATATTTGTAGTTAGTGTCTAAAATCGTGTTTAGGACTTGCTAATTTGGTTGGATTTTAAGGTCAATTTAGAATTGTAATGTGTTGACTAGTTGTGATTTAGACTTACTAAACTTGTTTTGCTTTTAAGGTTGAATTTAGATTTGCAATAGTTGACTAGCTGCAAATTAGACTTGCTAATTTAGATATGTAATTGATGTTAGTTTGATATATAAATATCGCCTATTTGTAAATCAAACTCGCTCAATTGAGTTGTATTTCCTGTCAAGTTCGGTTGGTAATTGTTGACTAATGGAATTTAGACTGGTTAATTGATCTGTAATGGAATCCTACTTAAATTGTAGATATTGACCTTTTTGCCTTGATCAACGGTTGGGTTGCAGGCAAAGGCGTTTTTAGTTTGTGCCTCCCATTGAGGGTGTTGTTCTTTATATTAAGTAATGTTGTACTTGGTTATGTAAACATTTAATGTGATTGGTTTGCTCACTATAAGGGTTCTAGTTACAGGTGTAATTAATTTTGGGTGCATTGGGTTATTAGGATGATTGTCTTAGCTTAGCAGGCTTGGTCTGCTAGTGTCGGGCGGAATGTAGACACCTCCTTGTTCCTCAGAACAGTCGCCAACCTTGAGATCTTAAATGGTCAAAATCGATGGGAACCTTGGCTTGAGCGTTTCTTATGTGTCCTGGAGGTCCTAACCATTGCAGGGTAGGACGAGCAGGTAGTCATTCCTATTCTTCATTGGTTGAGTGTTGTACCTTGCTTCCAGGTGCTTGATGTGATTTTATGTTGGGTTGTTACATTGTTGTTGCATGATTTGCATGCGTTGGGTTCATCGTCGTGTTGCGATGTTGAGTATAATGTCATTATTACCTTCCTACACACACAAAAAAAAAAGAAATTAGGGGGTGCTTTTACCGGTTGTACATCGTAGGAGTCGTACCAGATGGGGATGTTACATGTGGTATCAGAGCGGGTTCAACCCGCGACTTGGGATCACTACGACTTTTGTTGATATGATTTGATTATAAGGTTACTAATTTAGTTGACTTGTATTTGTGCAGCTAATCGTGGTTAGAGGACGCCGCGGAGGCAGACGACAGGGTGCTAGGGGAGGAGGCGCGATGCCTCCAGTAGCATCCACGCCCGAGGGATATAATCCCCAAGGAGACGAGCAGGTTGTCAAACAGGAGCAGATAGCAGTTGGTGATGTGGTCAGAATGATGAAATGTTTTCAGTGCATGTCTAAGGCACTGATCAGCTGTTTAGATATAGATGAGGCCAGGGCGTCGCCACCCCCTAAGGTTCCGTCGCGTGCTCTGGTCAGTACTAGTAGCATTCACCGTGAACTCGAGAAGGTCAGATTTCCCGAGTTCCTTGGTGCCCCAGACAATGTAGCCACCGAGGCATGGTTTGAGAATATGGCGATGTGATTTGCACTTCGCGATTATACATCCAACATGAAGGTATGCATGGCAGTCTTTCAACTGAAGGGGAGCGCTCTTCTATGGTGGAAGACGCTCCTACCGCAGCTGAACGTGACCCTCGAATACGTGTCAATGGAACTGTTCGAGGAACGGTTCCGAGAGAGGTACCTTTCAGAGGAATTCATTGAGCGTCAACTCAATGAGTTCAATGCCTTACAACAGGGTAGTCGTATGGTACCTGAGTACAAGGCCCATTTTATGGAGCTACTTCGGTATGCTATGCACCTTAACACTAAGAAAATTAAGGTCAACAGGTTCGTGTTCAACCTTAACCACAACATACATTCAAAGGTCAGGATTTTGATGCCTCAAACCTTGCATGATGTCGTCTAGAAGGCCCTCATAGCAGAGGAGGAGCTTACCAGTGGGGGTCAGACCAGGACTCCAACGAGACCAGTAAGGCAGGTGTCATTTGGAGCACAACAGCATCAGACACCAACCAGACATACACCGGGATATCATGGCTTCCAAAGGGGATCCACTTTCACTACACCTCAACCATCGACGCCTCAGCAGCAAACACCTTATCGGGGACCATAGCATCAACAACAACGTCGACTGTAGCAACAACAGTTTAGGCCTGTTCCCCAGAACATACCAGGATTTCAGGCCGGTGGGCCATCATCTTCTACTTCAGGTACCATGACTACTGGGCCGAAGAAGGGGTGTTGGGCGTGTGGGGAGCCACACTACTAGCGCGACTACCTAGTGGAGAGGACTAGAGCGTCCAGATCAGCCAGACCCACTACCATGGGAGATATGGGCAAGTCCCATCGGATTCATGCAGCGGTGAATAACTTCCAGGCAGAGCATCAGTCCATTATGCTCGAGACAACAGGTACCGTCGCTAACCAGAACCTTAGTATTTTGATAGATCCGGGTGCTACCGAGAGTTTCATTTCTGGTGTAGTGCTAACAAGGGTTAAGGTAAAGGTAGTCAAACAGGATGAGTTTAGCTTCGTAGAGATGGCCTCAGAATCCAAACAAAAGGTTGAATGAAAGGTCACGGGCTGTGTGCTTAACCTAGGAGAGTTTGTCACCAAGGCTGACCTGTACGTCACAATCTTAGGATCTTATGATGTTGTGATTAGTATGGACTAGTTGGAATCGCATGAGGCGATACTCAACTGTAAGATGAAATGGGTGAGCTTGGTCAATGACGAGGGACAGAGACGTGTGATTGTAGGAAGAAACCAAGGAGTTTCCCTGAGGTTCATCTCTTCCTTGCAACTTCAGAAGAGCATGCGCAAGGGGTGCAATCTTTATGCGATCCTTGCGTTAAACGAGAAGGGAGTAGAGGAAGGTCTAGAACACCTTCCGGTGGTGAGAGAGTTTGCAGACATGTTTTCGGAGGAGTTACTTGGGATGCCGCTGGAGAGGGAATTGGAGTTTACTATAGACCTAAAACCGGGAACCGAACCGATAGCTATAACGACTTATTGGATGCCAACCCCGGAGTTACAGGAGCTGAGAATGCAACTGAAGGAGTTGCTGGACCTGGGACCGATACGTCCTAGTGTGTCACCGTGGGGTGCACCTGTTATTTTCATGTGAAAGAAAGATGGGTTGTGGAGGCTCTGCATTGAATATCGTCCATTGAACAAGGCCAGGATCAAGAATTAGTATCCATTGTTGAGGATTGATGATCTGTTCAATAAAATTAAGGGCACGACAGTGTTCTCAAAGATCGACTTGCGATCAGGATACCACCAGTTACGGATTAAGGAAGATGACATCCCTAAGACCACCTTTAAGATGAGGTTTGGGCATTACGAGTTTACTGTTTTATCGTTTGGATTGACAAATTCCCCAGGGGTATTTATGAGTTTGATGAATGGGGTGTTCCGCGAGTATTTGGACAAGTTCGTCCAAGTATTCATTGATGATATTTTGATCGACTTGCGGATGATAGAGGANTTGAGGGTGTTGTTCTTTATATTAAGTAATGTTGTACTTGGTTATGTAAACATTTAATGTGATTGGTTTGCTCACTATAAGGGTTCTAGTTACAGGTGTAATTAATTTTGGGTGCGTTGGGTTATTAGGATGATTGTCTTAGCTTAGCAGGCTTGGTCTGCTAGTGTCGGGCGGAATGTAGACACCTCCTTGTTCCCCAGAACAGTCGCCAACCTTGAGACCTTAAATGGTCAAAATCGATGGGAACCTTGGCCTGAGCATTTCTTATGTGTCCTGGAGGTCCTAACCATTGCAGGGTAGGATGGGCAGGTAGTCATTCCTATTCTTCATTGGTTGAGTGTTGTACCTTGCTTCCAGGTGGTTGATGTGATTTTATGTTGGGTCGTTACATTGTTGTTGCGTGATTTTCATGCGTTGTGTTCATCGTCGTGTTGCGATGTTGAGTATAATGTCATTATTACCTTCCTACACACACAAAAAAAAATAAATTTAGGGGGTTCTTTTATCGGTTGTACATCGTAGGAGTCGTACCAGATGGGGATGTTACATGTGGTATCAGAGCGGGTTCAACCCACGACTTGGGATCACTACGAATTTTGTTGATATGATTTGATTATAAGGTTACTAATTTAGTTGACTTGTATTTGTGCAGCTAATCGTGGTTAGAGGATGCCGCGGAGGCAGACGACAGGGTGCTAGGGGAGGAGGCGCGATGCCTCCAGTAGCATCCACGCCCGAGGGATATAATCCCCAAGGAGACGAGCAGGTTGTCAAACAGGAGCAGATAGCAGTTGGTGATGTGGTCAGAATGATGAAATGTTTTCAGTGCATGTCTAAGGCACTGATCAGCTGTTTAGATATAGATGAGGCCAGGGCGTCGCCACCCCCTAAGGTTCCGTCGCGTGCTCTGGTCAGTACTAGTAGCATTCACCGTGAACTCGAGAAGGTCAGATTTCCCGAGTTCCTTGGTGCCCCAGACAATGTAGCCACCGAGGCATGGTTTGAGAATATGGCGATGTGATTTGCACTTCGCGATTATACATCCAACATGAAGGTATGCATGGCAGTCTTTCAACTGAAGGGGAGCGCTCTTCTATGGTGGAAGACGCTCCTACCGCAGCTGAACGTGACCCTCGAATACGTGTCAATGGAACTGTTCGAGGAACGGTTCCGAGAGAGGTACCTTTCAGAGGAATTCATTGAGCGTCAACTCAATGAGTTCAATGCCTTACAACAGGGTAGTCGTATGGTACCTGAGTACAAGGCCCATTTTATGGAGCTACTTCGGTATGCTATGCACCTTAACACTAAGAAAATTAAGGTCAACAGGTTCGTGTTCAACCTTAACCACAACATACATTCAAAGGTCAGGATTTTGATGCCTCAAACCTTGCATGATGTCGTCTAGAAGGCCCTCATAGCAGAGGAGGAGCTTACCAGTGGGGGTCAGACCAGGACTCCAACGAGACCAGTAAGGCAGGTGTCATTTGGAGCACAACAGCATCAGACACCAACCAGACATACACCGGGATATCATGGCTTCCAAAGGGGATCCACTTTCACTACACCTCAACCATCGACGCCTCAGCAGCAAACACCTTATCGGGGACCATAGCATCAACAACAACGTCGACTGTAGCAACAACAGTTTAGGCCTGTTCCCCAGAACATACCAGGATTTCAGGCCGGTGGGCCATCATCTTCTACTTCAGGTACCATGACTACTGGGCCGAAGAAGGGGTGTTGGGCGTGTGGGGAGCCACACTACTAGCGCGACTACCTAGTGGAGAGGACTAGAGCGTCCAGATCAGCCAGACCCACTACCATGGGAGATATGGGCAAGTCCCATCGGATTCATGCAGCGGTGAATAACTTCCAGGCAGAGCATCAGTCCATTATGCTCGAGACAACAGGTACCGTCGCTAACCAGAACCTTAGTATTTTGATAGATCCGGGTGCTACCGAGAGTTTCATTTCTGGTGTAGTGCTAACAAGGGTTAAGGTAAAGGTAGTCAAACAGGATGAGTTTAGCTTCGTAGAGATGGCCTCAGAATCCAAACAAAAGGTTGAATGAAAGGTCACGGGCTGTGTGCTTAACCTAGGAGAGTTTGTCACCAAGGCTGACCTGTACGTCACAATCTTAGGATCTTATGATGTTGTGATTAGTATGGACTAGTTGGAATCGCATGAGGCGATACTCAACTGTAAGATGAAATGGGTGAGCTTGGTCAATGACGAGGGACAGAGACGTGTGATTGTAGGAAGAAACCAAGGAGTTTCCCTGAGGTTCATCTCTTCCTTGCAACTTCAGAAGAGCATGCGCAAGGGGTGCAATCTTTATGCGATCCTTGCGTTAAACGAGAAGGGAGTAGAGGAAGGTCTAGAACACCTTCCGGTGGTGAGAGAGTTTGCAGACATGTTTTCGGAGGAGTTACTTGGGATGCCGCTGGAGAGGGAATTGGAGTTTACTATAGACCTAAAACCGGGAACCGAACCGATAGCTATAACGACTTATTGGATGCCAACCCCGGAGTTACAGGAGCTGAGAATGCAACTGAAGGAGTTGCTGGACCTGGGACCGATACGTCCTAGTGTGTCACCGTGGGGTGCACCTGTTATTTTCATGTGAAAGAAAGATGGGTTGTGGAGGCTCTGCATTGAATATCGTCCATTGAACAAGGCCAGGATCAAGAATTAGTATCCATTGTTGAGGATTGATGATCTGTTCAATAAAATTAAGGGCACGACAGTGTTCTCAAAGATCGACTTGCGATCAGGATACCACCAGTTACGGATTAAGGAAGATGACATCCCTAAGACCACCTTTAAGATGAGGTTTGGGCATTACGAGTTTACTGTTTTATCGTTTGGATTGACAAATTCCCCAGGGGTATTTATGAGTTTGATGAATGGGGTGTTCCGCGAGTATTTGGACAAGTTCGTCCAAGTATTCATTGATGATATTTTGATCGACTTGCGGATGATAGAGGAKCATGACGAGGATTTGCGCTTGGTAMTAMAGTGTCTRCGATAGCACAAATTGTATGGGAAGTTGTCCAAATGCTCTTTTTATCAATCAAAGATTCATTACTTAGGGCATGTCATCTCCGGTGAAGGCATCGCCATGGATCCAGCAAAGGTCGAGGCTATTATGGAATGGCCTGYGCTGACGAATGTCCCARAAGTGCATAGCTTCATGGGTTTAGCAGGATACTATCAACRGTTCATCGAGGGATTTTAGAAGATAGCAAATCCAATCACGGAGTTGCAGAAGAAGAACAAGAATTTTGTTTGGACCGAGAAATGTGCGGAAGCATTTCAGAGGCTCAAGGAATTGTTGACAACAACACTGATACTAAAGGTCCCTGACATGATTGCGGACTTCTTGGTATGCACTGACGCATCCAAGGAAGGCTTAGTCGAGGTCTTGATGCAAGATGGACGAGTGAGCACTTACATTTCGAGGAAACTAATAAGGCATGAGGATAACTACGCGACGCACGATTTGGAGTTGTTAGCCATTGTTTATGCCTTGAAGGTTTGGAGACACTACCTTGTTGGACAAAAATTTGACCTAAAGACTGACCATTGTGGACTACAACACATCTTTACGCAAAGAGACCTAAATGCGTGACAACGACGTTGGTCGGAATTTCTTAGCGAGTACGACTTCGAGATTACTTACATAAAAGGAACACTGAACTGAGTGGCAGACACATTGAGTCAAAGACTGCGCATCTTTTCAGTGCTACCTCTTCAGATGAATCTACATGAAAAGATTATAACTTTACAGCGTGATGATGACTGTTACAAAAAGGTCAAGGGTTTTATCGGACGGAACACAATGATGGTACCACGATTTGAAGGATTTTCGTTTGATAGCGATGGTTTATTGTGGTTTAAAAATAAGATCTGCATACAACCGAATGACGAGTTGAGGATGTTGATCCTGAGCGAGGCTCATAGAGCAGTTTACATGGCTCATCCAAGAGTCATGAAGATAAGGGAAGACCTTAAACCCTTATTCTTCTGGAAGGGAATGAAGGCAGACATAGTCAACTATGTGGCTAAATCTCTAGAATGTCAGCAGGTAAAGGCTGAACATAGACATCCAGTAGGATTAATACAACCACATGCTATTCCGAAATCAAAATGGGAGGTTATTTCGATGGATTTTATTGTTGGATTGCCACTGACGACAAGGAGACATGACTCAATTTTCGTAGTAGTAGACACTCTGACAAAGAGTGCTCACTTTATTCCTGTGTGTACAACGTATCAGGCACCTAACATAGCTAGAGTTTTCATCAGTGAGATTGTGAGGCTTCATGGTGTGCCTAAGAGGATTATATCTGATCGAGGATTGGTGTTTACTGGACGATTTTGGACGAGTATCCAAGAGGCCTTGGGAACCCAACTTAACTTTAGTACTGCGTATCACCCAGAGACTGATAGGTAGATTGAATGAATGAACTAGACCTTGGAGGACATGTTGCGCATGTACGTGATGGACCAACAAAAGTGTTGGGAATAATTCTTGCCACTAGTGGAGTTCGCTTACAACAACAGTTACCAGAGCACCATTAAGATGGTGCCTTTCGAGTTTCTTTATGGGCGACCATGTCGGACGCCTTTAAGTTGGGATCGGCTTGAGGATAGGGTCCTAGTGGGACTAGAAGTGATCCAATAAATGGAAGAGAAAATGCAAACAATAAGAGAAAGGATTAAAGAAGCGTAGGATTGATAGAAGAGTTATGCCAATGTGGACCGTGTCGACCGTAGTTATGAGGTTGGCGATCAAGTCTTCTTGCGTGTTAAACCGCATAAGATTTCGATCAAGTTTGGGAAGGGAGCTAAACTCTCTCCTAGGTTCGTGGGACCTTTCGATATTGTGGAGAGAAAGGGACCCGTGGCCTATCGACTAGCCTTGCCTGATTCTTTGAGGCATATGCACGATGTTTTTCATGTATCTNCAAATTCCCCAGGGGTATTTATGAGTTTGATGAATGGGGTGTTCCGCGAGTATTTGGACAAGTTCGTCCAAGTATTCATTGATGATATTTTGATCGACTTGCGGATGATAGAGGAGCATGACGAGGATTTGCGCTTGGTAATAAAGTGTCTGCGATAGCACAAATTGTATGGGAAGTTGTCCAAATGCTCTTTTTATCAATCAAAGATTCATTACTTAGGGCATGTCATCTCCGGTGAAGGCATCGCCATGGATCCAGCAAAGGTCGAGGCTATTATGGAATGGCCTGCGCTGACGAATGTCCCAAAAGTGCATAGCTTCATGGGTTTAGCAGGATACTATCAACAGTTCATCGAGGGATTTTAGAAGATAGCAAATCCAATCACGGAGTTGCAGAAGAAGAACAAGAATTTTGTTTGGACCGAGAAATGTGCGGAAGCATTTCAGAGGCTCAAGGAATTGTTGACAACAACATTGATACTAAAGGTCCCTGACATGATTGCGGACTTCTTGGTATGCACTGATGCATCCAAGGAAGGCTTAGTTGAGGTCTTGATGCAAGATGGACGAGTGAGCACTTACATTTTGAGGAAACTAAGAAGGCATGAGGATAACTACGCGAGACACGATTTGGAGTTGTTAGCCATTGTTTATGCCTTGAAGGTTTGGAGACACTACCTTGTTGGACAAAAATTTGACCTAAATACTGACCATTGTGGACTACAACACATCTTTACGCAAAGCGACCTAAATGCGTGACAATGACGTTGGTAGGAATTGCTTAGCGAGTATGACTTCGAGATTACTTACATAAAAGGAACACTGAACTGAGTGGCAGACACATTGAGTCAAAGACTGTGCATCTTTTCGGTGCTACCTCTTCAGATGAATCTACATGAAAAGATTATAACTTTACAGCGTGATGATGACTGTTACAAAAAGGTCAAGGGTTTTATCGGACAGAACACAATGATGGTACCACGATTTGAAGGATTTTCGTTTGATAGCGATGGTTTATTGTGGTTTAAAAATAAGATCTGCATACAACCGAACGATGAGTTGAGGATGTTGATCCTGAGCGAGGCTCATAGAGCAGTTTACATGGCTCATCCAAGAGTCATGAAGATAAGGGAAGACCTTAAACCCTTATTCTTCTGGAAGGGAATGAAGGCAGACATAGTCAACTATGTGGCTAAATCTCTAGAATGTCAGCAGGTAAAGGCTGAACATAGACATCCAGTAGGATTAATACAACCACATGCTATTCCGAAATCAAAATGGGAGGTTATTTCGATGGATTTTATTGTTGGATTGCCACTGACGACAAGGAGACATGACTCAATTTTCGTAGTAGTAGACACTCTGACAAAGAGTGCTCACTTTATTCCTGTGTGTACAACGTATCAGGCACCTAACATAGCTAGAGTTTTCATCAGTGAGATTGTGAGGCTTCATGGTGTGCCTAAGAGGATTATATCTGATCGAGGATTGGTGTTTACTGGACGATTTTGGACGAGTATCCAAGAGGCCTTGGGAACCCAACTTAACTTTAGTACTGCGTATCACCCAGAGACTGATAGGTAGATTGAATGAATGAACTAGACCTTGGAGGACATGTTGCGCATGTACGTGATGGACCAACAAAAGTGTTGGGAATAATTCTTGCCACTAGTGGAGTTCGCTTACAACAACAGTTACCAGAGCACCATTAAGATGGTGCCTTTCGAGTTTCTTTATGGGCGACCATGTCGGACGCCTTTAAGTTGGGATCGGCTTGAGGATAGGGTCCTAGTGGGACTAGAAGTGATCCAATAAATGGAAGAGAAAATGCAAACAATAAGAGAAAGGATTAAAGAAGCGTAGGATTGATAGAAGAGTTATGCCAATGTGGACCGTGTCGACCGTAGTTATGAGGTTGGCGATCAAGTCTTCTTGCGTGTTAAACCGCATAAGATTTCGATCAAGTTTGGGAAGGGAGCTAAACTCTCTCCTAGGTTCGTGGGACCTTTCGATATTGTGGAGAGAAAGGGACCCGTGGCCTATCGACTAGCCTTGCCTGATTCTTTGAGGCATATGCACGATGTTTTTCATGTATCTNATTTTTTTTTTTGGTTCAACCTTGTGTTAGAACTTGGTAATTTCTTTGGGATGTATCAAAGAATCTTTAAGGTAACCTCAAACCAATTTTAGGTTGTATTATGACCTATACAACTCAAGTAGGTAAACACTAAAAATACTTAAAAAGATTTAGCAATGAGCACATATAGGTTACATTCTGTAATAGGACAAGTTTTTGTTTTATTTTTAAAAGGGTTGGTAAAGAGAAGGGAACCATTTGGCAATGGGGTCAAAGCTTGAATTTACAAATATTGAGTCAATAGTTGGTGGTGTACTTCATAAAGCAAAGACAAAGTAAGTATTGTTCTTCAACAAATGATCAATATTTGGATGGCAACAAAAAAGAGGAAAGGACATCCCATTACACTAAGAGCACCTAAAAAAGGGTGAGTTATTAACACAAATTTAGAAGAAATCTAAAAAGGAGATAGATCTCCACGGACAAAGCACCGTGAATTCTGAATATGAAATCCTTAACACTTGAACAAGCATTTACTGTATTAATGAAGCATCAAATGTATATGAATTCCAAACATTTACTCTCATCTAAATACTAGAAAGAACAAACAATAATTAAAATAAGCATTAATAGAAAAAAAACAATGAGAACAACTTATGAATCTTTGCCTCCAAAAGCATAGTACTTTTGTATTAATTCATAAAGATGTTCTAGTATTTTGTATTAATTCATAAGGATGTTCTAAAAAATTGATACACAGTCCAATAACCTTTCTGGCTGAAAGTCCCCCACTTTCTCATTACAAAATACATGTTTAAATAATAAAAAATAATTTAACCATCAAGTTGTTTCTAATTGTTTGGNTAAATACTAGAAAGAACAAACAATAATAAAAATAAGCATTAATAGAAAAAAAACAATGAGAACAACTTATGAATCTTTGCCTCCAAAAGCATAGTACTTTTGTATTAATTCATAAGGATGTTCTAAAACATTGATACACAGTCCAATAACCTTTCTGGCTGAAAGTCCCCCACTTTCTCATTACAAAATACATGTTTAAATAATAAAAAATAATTTAACCATCAAGTTGTTTCTAATTGTTTGGAAAACCAAATCAAATAATGAAATAAAACWAAATCTAAAATTGGTTGCAAAAAGATCTCAAATGCTGAAGTTTAATAAAATATTTTGATAAAAATATTTCCCAAATATTTTACATTTCCATTCAATCTAGTAGTTTTGAAAAACCATGCCTTGGTTACCATCTAGTGTAAAACTTCTCTATTATTTTGCAATTTGATTTTATGAATATCATATTTATGAAATTCAAAACCATTTTCTTAAAACCATCCATTGTTTCTAAAAAACATATCTTGATTTTCCCAATAAATATTTACCAGTTTACTGTAAAAACTATTTACTACTTAGTTTTGAAAACCATGTCTTGAAAACCATCTTTAGTAAACTATGAAAATATCTCTTGATATTGCCAAGAATGATTTTAATCCACACCACTCTCACCTCGGCAATGAACCATATAATAACATGTACCCCAACACCAAAGCAATCGCAATGGTTTGGATTGAGCCCGATCATTTTCAACCTTAGCAATGAATATTGATCATTGTCCATTCACCCTTTTGACTTTTCCACTTTAATTTAATATTGATTATATGACTTGGGATAATGAATTATTTTTGGATTAAATATTAATATAAATATTTTAATATAAAAATATTTATATTAATAATTATAAATCTTTTCCATTTTTCTAAGGATTTTGGGCATATGAGGTTCATCACATGAATTTGTGGATAAGATAAGGGAGCTTAATTTTAATAAAAAGAAAGGAATTTATTTAATTTTGAATGAGAATATGATAATAAGGGTAAAAGTGAATGAAGTGATGGGACCAAGGAATTTAGATAAGAATTAAGGCTAGATATAGGTTTGGGATATTTGTCAATTTTGACTTATGGATGACATGACTATTTTGAATAATTAGTCAAGTGAAGGTTTTATATGATGGGAACTTCACCAAGCTGGTGAAAAAGTTTTAAAATCTCAGTGGAAACATAGCACAAGGACAAGAGGCTTCAAAAAAGTTAATACAAATTAGCATGTGATAACACCTTGAACCTATTTTTTTTGAACTAAAAGATTAATTCCTTCATATTATAAAGATCAATTTTGTAAGTAGTGGTATGGGAGATTTGTGCCAATGGAAAATATGCAGAGTTCAAAGTTTGAAGTGGAAACGTTCAATGGAAAAACCAACTTTGAGCTATGGAAACTCAAGATGAGGGATCTATTTCTGCAACAAGGGTTGAAGGTGTTGGCGAGAAAGTCAAAGAGACTAGCATGAATGACAAACAAGGAATGGGAAGATCTATATGCGAGAGCACCCAATACCATTCGTCTATCTATTGTAGATGAATTTTTGTTTAATATCATAGGAGAGGATACAAAAGTAGGCTTATGCAGTAAGATGGAAACTCGGTATATGACGAAGCATTTGACGAGCTTAATCTACTTGAAGAAACAATTATACAGTTTGAGAATAAAAGAAGGTACGGACGTTGTTGATCATTTAAATAACTTTAATAACCCTACAGTTCAATTGACTAATATGGAAGTTAAATTTGCAGACGAAGATAACACTATTACACTATTGTGTTTGTTTCCTGAGCCTCGGGATAATTTAGTCACCTCTTTTATCTTTGGCTCAACAGATTTTCTAAATTATGATTCTGTTGTGCGATCTTTATTGGCTGAGGAGATGTGTATATTGTAACCTTGTAAAATATTTTACTGCAAATAGATTTTCAATAAAAGAACAAAAAATATACAATGGAAAATACACACATTACACATAGATGTTCCCCCTAGAAAAAAAAACCGGGAAAATGAACATATTCTATACTCGTTCACATCATACATTGTTTATAATAAAATATGCATATAGGAGCCAACGACATCCAAAACCCTAATCCAATGGCGTTGATTAGTCAACAACCCTAATTCCTTAACCGAAATAGAAAACCATTGGCGAAAAACCATGTGTTGAAAAACCGCCCATAAATGGACACGAAAACAGAGGACCACCCAAAAATGGACACAAAAACCGAGGAAAAAATAACACATATCCAACATTCTCCCACTTGTTTTATTTGCATAAAGGGGGTTACAGGGTTACATAGTCAA
>JZKD02S1660256.1:264557-289350 GCA_000966675.3 Picea glauca | reverse complement strand
AGATACTAAAAAAAACTATAATGTTGGAGTTCCTTGTTTGTTTCCAAGCAAAATATGGACATAAATTTTGTTATTGTAGTGGGTGATATGAACACCCATCTTTGACGCAACACCCCACCTCAGGAGGGTCTACTGACCTCTCGGTCTATGGATCTTCGTATTCCTCTGAGCTGAAATGGCTCCTTAGTTCCCACTAGAACCTTCAATGCAAATAAAATCACAGGTATCCTTCTACAAACCTCACCTATGTGAATAGGTACTAGGCAGGAGCCTCCACTCCACGTGATCACCAACACGACGACAGACTTAACCCAAAAAGGTTTTTCGGATTTCGCGACTTCGCAATTTCTATTGTGAGTCACCTTGACTCCTTCGATTTTTGAAACCCCAAAATAGGCTAACGGTCTCTAGCTCCTCCCTTATACTTCAACCACATGACCTATAGCCAAACTCTAGGGTCTCACCTCTGAGCGCATCAGAATTTCAGGACTCACGAGTTCGCGATGCAACTCTTCTCCCTTTTCCCGAAGTCCGAAATCATGACTGCCTTAACACAGATCAAAAATCCTGAACCTCGCATGATCCGATGGTCCAGATCCTTCTTTCACAAAGTTTGAATTTCGAAAATCAATACTTCACGACTCACGATCTCCGAGTCACAACTTCCTCCACACTCTCGACTTCTGAAATGTTGAGATTCAAGGCACCAAATCAAAGTCTCTCGCCCCTTCAGATATGATGGTTGTTATCTCTCCTAAACTTGTGAATGTTGAAGGCCTCTCGACCTTAACCTCCCTCCAACTCCACTAGATCTAACGATCCACGGATATCGACACTTCTCCCTTCGATAATTTCCACCTTTTGTTCATGCTCTCGATAATTCCTTGCCAAATAACTTGGCGTCAACTCTTCTAAGCTTATTTCTACAAGACGACTTCAACCTCGCCTTTTATTTGAACTCTTTGAAGTCTCTATCCTTCCTGATCTTGATCTTTAATGAAAACTCAAGGATTCTAAGGAATATTGTACGCACTCCTTGCGGCCTTCAAGATAATATATGATTATCTGATATCTTCCAACTCTGCGCACTCCTTGTGACAACAGATCTTCAACCACTCACTTGGGTTGGAAAAGTCTAAAACTCTACCTATCTTGTGCACACCTTGCATGCCTCTGTGTTATACTTGCACTTCCACTGGTATAAGATCAACAGTATCTCTCCTAATCTTTCTAAAATAAAACTCATAACCTATCGACGCACTCCTTGCAGACTTTCACTACACTTCCTTGCAGGAATTCTCATGAAGAGAAACAATTGAAACTTATACTCTCCCTCTCACAGAATTCATACATTCAACATGAAATCACGTGCATACACAACACTTAAACAAATGCATAACATAGTATATAAGAAAATTGTAAACATACCATTCAATAGACGCAAACAGTAACCATAAAACACCATGAAATTGGATCAAAGAATTCTTATATTAATCCAAGTGATTTTGTACATGTTTTCTTCAGCAACAACTATCTACTCATACAACTTCTACAATCTATGTTCTTATCTTCTCTCTTGCTCTCCTATGCTTAATTACAATAATGAGAATTGATACAATACATACGAGGGAGTCTTCTTAAGTTTTCCCTCCTACAAATCTATGTTATCTTATCTAATTAAAATCTCTATCTACTTTACATTCATTACAATAAATTCCTACAACCGACAGATGAGAGCAACGCTCAATATCTACATTACAATCCCCAAAACATTTAAGATCAATTATATATTTTCAGATATTACATTAATGTGGCATCGTTTGAAATTCAAAATATCTTCTAAATGCACGCGGGTGTATATCCAACTATCCTCCACTTGCACTTGCTTTGTTGGCAATGCTCATGCATCATACTCCTCTGGTTGAAAAATTGATGGACTCCTTTACATGAGCTCCTGTACCATCTCTCCATGTTTCTGAATATATTCTTCTCTTTCCCAATTGGCATCTTCAATCGAGTGTCCCTTCCATTTTACCAAGTATTCAAGATATGTCTTCCTCCGGGTCTTCTTGCTAACTCTCTAATCAATGATATTTTCCATCTGTGACTTTTCATCTACAGGCATCTGTTTGACCCATTGAATCTCTTCTTGGTTCTATGCTCCTCTTACCTCATCTTCTCTATAAGGATACAGATCTGCTATGTTGAATATGGGCGATATTCCCACACCATCTGACAATTTTATCTCATAAGCATTTCCCTCAAATTTCTGTAAAAGTTTACATGGCCCTATATTTTTCATCTTCAACTTATTATATGTTCCCCTTGGGAACCTTTCTTTTCTGAGGCGTGCTAAGACTAAATATCCCACTTCCAATTGAAACTCTCTCCTATGTTGATCTTCTTTGCGCTTGTATTCATGGTTGGAACTCTGCAATTGTTCTTTAATATTACCGTGGAGCTCCTGCATCTCTGCTGCAAAATCTTCCACTCTAGCACTCCTGAACTCATTCTTCTCTAAGTCTCTCAACTCAGATACTCCTCTTAGTTGCATTCCATACATTATCTTGAATGGGATTTGTCTTTTGCTTCTATTAGGTGAGTCATTATATAAAAATTTCCCTTGCGGCATAATCTAATCCCACTGACTGTGATGTTCAGCTACTATACTCCTCAATAAGTCCACCAAAATTCGATTTACTACCTCAGTCTATCCATCTGTATGAGAGTGATATGATGAGCTAAAAGATAGATTCATCTCCAACTTCTTCCATAGTGTCCTCCATAAATGACCAACAAATTCGGTATCTCTATCTGAAACAATACTCTTGGGTAAACCATGAAGTCGAACAACTTCTTTGAAAAATAGATTTTCAATGTATGTCGCATTACTGGTTTTTTGACATGGAATAAAATGTGCCATTTTTTAGAATCTTTCAACTACCATGAATATGGAATTACAACCTCTATGTGTCATCGGTCTTCCTAACACAAAATCCATGCTTACCATGTCCCACAACCTCTCTCGTTATGGTAATGGTTGATACATCCCTGAATTCTGTCTTTTCACCTTTCTGTGTTGGAAAATTCTACATCTATTCACAATTTTTTTGGCATCCTTCCTCATTCCCGACCAATAATACAAATTGTTCAGTTGCACAAATTTTTATCATGGCCGAAATGTCTAGCCAATCCCCCACTATGTTTTTCCTTTAAAAGGTTTTCTCTCATAGAACTCTTCGGGATACAGAACTGATTTCCTTTAAACAAAAGTCCATCTTGAATCAAGTATTCAATCCATTGTCTTCTATCTCTCATAATAGGATTCATGCATGCTTCACCAGTGTACTTTAGATCTGAATCATTGTTGTACATTTCCTTAAGGCTGTCAAAATCTAAGGTCTTCACACAAAACTCCCGCAGAATTAAACATTTCCTACTCAATGCATCAACAACCTTCTTCGCATTCCCAGAAATGTGCTTTATGACAAAAGTAAAGTTTTGCATAAATTCAACCCATTTTGCATGTTTCTGGTTCAATTTGTCCTATCTGATTACAAACTGTAAGGCCTGGTTGTCTCTATACAAAACAAACTCTTTTGGAACCAGGTAGTGCCTCCATTTCTTCAGTGCTTGTATAACTGCATAAAACTCTTTATCATACGTGGAATAATTCCTTTTGGCATTGTTCATCTTCTCACTGAAGTATGTAACTTGCCTATTGTCTTGACTTAAGACTAGTCCAATTGCAAATCCACTTGCGTCACATCTCACTTGAAATGTTTTACTCAAAACTGGCAGAACCAAAACTGGTTGTTCAATTATCTTCTCTTTCAACAACTTGAAACTTTTCTCTGCTTCCTCTGTCTAATGAAAATATTTATGTCTTTTCTTTACTGTGTCCATCATTGATGAAAAAATTCCACTAAAATTTCTGATGAACTTCTTGTAAAAATTGGCTAGTCCATGGAAGATTCTAACTTCAAAGATATTTCTCGGCGATGGCCATTCTTTGATCGCTTTTACCTTCTTCGAATCCATCTTTAACTCATTCGAAGAGATCACAAAACCCAAATAAATGAGTTTTCTCTTCATGAAAGACGACCTCTTTAGATTTATCAACAACTTCTCTTTCTGCAACCTCCTCATTACTAGATTTAGATGTCTCAAATGTTCTTCCTCAGCCTTACTGAAGACTAACATATCATCAAGATACACAATCACAAACTTCCCAATGAAATATTTCAAGACTTCATTCATTAATCTCATAAAAGTACTTGGTGCATTCGTCAAGCCAAACGACATGACAATCCATTCATACAGTCCTTCATTCATCTTGAATGCTTTCTTCCATTCATCACCTTCCCTCATTCTAATCCGATTATACCCTCTTTTCAAATCAATTTAAAAAAAAAAAAAATTGCTCCACTCAAGCAATCCATCTTGGGTAAAGGAAATCTATACCTGATGGTGATTTTGTTTATAGCCCCCTGTACACATTCTCCATCCACCATCCTTCTTTGGACTTAACACTGCTGGTACAGTGCATGGACTCAAGATTTCTCTAATGAACCCTTTGTTCATCAAATCTTGGACTTGCTTCTTGACCTTTTCATTCTCCTGCGATGTCAATCTGTACGCTAATTTGTTTGGTAAACTCACTCCTGGTATAAGGTCAATGTGATGGATTATACTTCTGATGGGAAACAATGAGAAAGGTAATTCATCCACCACTATATCAACGAAATTCTCCAACAGTTCCTGAATTTTCTCAGGTAGATCATCTATTGAGGTACTGGTCAAAATCACTCTAGGTTTTCTCACCACAACAAACTGTATCTCTTCTTATTTCTTGACTTCATCCAGAAGTTCCTTCCCACTCATGAGAAGTATAGTATTTTTTGCTTCACCTTTCACCTTATTGTCTTCAATTGGTAGAAACATATGCATCCTACCATTCTTCTCCAAGGTATAGGTGTTCTTTCTTCTGTCATGGACAGCATTTTTTTCATATTGCCATGGCCTCCCCAACAAATGGTGACAAACATCCATGGGAATTACATCACATAAGATCTCATCTCTATAACCCCCTATCTTAAATCCAACTAAACACTGTTTAGTGATTGTTACCTGATGTCCTTTTTGCAACCACGATACTTTACATGGACTCGGATGTGCAACTGTCTCCAATTCCATCTTCTCCACCATCTATGTGGATACTATATTATTCGTACTTCCACTATCAACTATCACCTTGCATACCCTATCTTTGGTCTTGCAAGCAGTTCTAAACAAAATGTTCCTCTGGACTAGATTTTCCATCTCTTTCTCTGGCTTCAAGAGAATTTTCCTCATCATTAAAGATCTCCTGCCTTCTGCATCTTCTGCCTCAACATTTTTACTTTGCGCTTATGAAATGTGAGCTTCTCCTCCTCCATCCCTTTTTTTATCGGGACATTCCCAAGACTTGTGCCTTGTCTTTCCACAAACAAAACACTTTACTTCACCTCCTCTGCCTCTTCCTCTTCCTCTTTCTCAAGGAAAAGTGTTCCTATTGGCATATTGTCTTCCCTGTGAACTTTCTCCCCTCTCTGGGTGATTATGAGGCTTATTTTATTCATCCTTGGTTTTTTGTACTCTATCCTGGGAAATTTCTTTTCCTTTGCTTTGAGTTCTACCTCTTCCCCTCTGACCTTGCTTTCAGGCCAATTTCTCTTTTTCCTTCAGAGAAAATTGATAAGCATCTTCTACATTTCTGACTGTCACCATGCTCATTTCATCCCGAATCTCATATCTCAGGCCATTCATATATATGACTACCTTTTCATCATCACTCTCATGATGACTAGCTCTAATGTTTAACCTGTAAAACTCCTCAGTGTATTCCTTCACTGTCATCCCTTTCTATCTCAAATTATGAATTCTCCAAAACACATTGATTTGGTAATCCCTGGGTATGAATTTGGCTTTCATCTTTGCTACCATCCTATCTCATCTTTTGATTCTTTGTTTTCCTTTGTAACGCTTGTCAGCCTGCAGTTCATCCCACCATAGTGTTGCATGTACTTTCATTCTAGTGACAACATGTTTTACTTTCTTGTCTTCTTCGATATCATCATAATCAAAGTATTTATCCAGAGCTTTAAAGCAATCTAGCAACTCCTCAATGTCCAAGTTGCCTTCATACATCGGAATTTCCATCTTTTCTCTGGCACCTATTCTTGCGACAAATTTGAATAGACGTTCCTCTCCAGCATCTTCGACTACAACTTCTTCTTCGGGTCCTCCTTTGTTCTCATTTTCAACCTCACTGATATCTCTAGTATCAAGTGTTCATATCTATGTTTTCTCCATAGCATCTAATCGAGCACGAAGTTCCCTCATTTCCCTTTCCACGGCTGGATCGGGCATCGGTCTTTCTTGATGTCTTCTTGACGACATTGTTTCAATCTGTCCACGCAGAATCTGAATCACAACTTGCCTTTTTTCCTCTCCTGCCTATAGAAAACAATGATTATAAGCTCTGATACCACCCAATGTGGCACCCCACCTTAGCAGGGTCTACTGACCTCCCGGTCTATGGATCTTCTTATTCCTCTGAGCCAAAATGGCTCCTTAGTTCCCACTGGAACCTTCAATGCATATAAAGCCATAGGTCTCCTTCTACAAACCTCGCTTATGCGAGCAGGAACTAGGCACGAGCCTCCACTCCACGTGATCACCGACGTGACCACATACTTAAACCAAAAAGGCATTTCGAATTTCGCAACTTCGCGATTTCTATTATGAGTCACCCCGACTCCTTTGATTCTTGAAACCAAGAAATGGGATAAAGGTCTCTAGATCCTCCCTTATGCTTCAACCACATGACCTCCAACCAAACCCTTGGGTCTCACCTCTGAGCACGTCAGGATTTCATGACTCATGAGTTTGTGATGCAACTCTTATCAATTTTCCCGAAGTTTGAACTTGTGGCTTCCTTACCACATATCAATAGTCCTGAACCTCCCACGATCCGACGATCCAGATCCTTCTTTCGTGAAGTTTGAATTTTGTGAATCGAGACTTCGCGACTCATGATATTCGAGTCACAACTTCTTCCACACTCTTGAATTACGAAATGTTGAGATTCAAGGCACCAAATCGACGACTCTTGCCTCTTCGGATCTAATGGCTGCTATCTCCCTTGAACTTGTGAATGTTGAAGGACTCTTTCTCTTAACATCCCTGCAACTCCACTGGATCTAATGGTCCACGGATATCGACACTTCTCCCTCCGAGAATTTCCACTGCTCGTTCAGGCTCCTGATAATTCCTTGCCAAATAACTTGGTGTCAACTCCTCTAAGCTTGATTTATGCGAGATGACTTTGACCCCGCCTTTTCTTCGAACTCTTCAAAGTCTCTATTCTTCTTGATCTTGATCCTTATTGCAAACTCAAGGATTCTAAGGAATTTTGCACACACTCCTTGCATCCTTCACAATAATCTTTGATTACTTGATATCTCCCAACTTTGCGCACTCCTTGCAACAACAGTTCTTCAACCACTCACTTGGGTTGGAAAAATATAAAACTCGACCTCGCCTATGCACACCTTGCATGGCTTTGTGATATACTTGCACTTCCACTGGTATAAGATCAACGATATCTTACTTGAGATTTCTTAGATAAAACTCAGAAGCTGTCAACGCACTCCTTACGGACTTTCACTTCACTTCCTTGTAGGAATTCTCAAGAAGAGAAACAATTGAAACTTATACTTTTCCTCTCACAGACTTCATACATTTAACATGAAATCACGTGCATACACCACACTTAAACAAATGCATAACAGAGTATATAAGAAAACTGTAAACATACCATTCAATAGATGAAAACAGTAACCATAAAACACCATGAAATTGGATCAAACCATTCTTATATTAATCCAAGTGCTTTTGTACATGTTTTCTTTAGAAACAACTATCTACTCATACAAATTCTACAATCTATGTTCTTATCTTCTCTCTTGCTCTCCTATGCTTAATTACAATAATGAGAATTGATACAATACATACGAGGGAGTCTTCTTAAGTTTTCCCTCCTACAACTCTAAGCTATCTTATCGAATTAAAAGCTCTATCTACTTTAAATTCATTACAATAAATTCCTACAACCAGAAGATGAGAGCAATACTCAAGATTTGCATTACAATCCCCAAAACATTTAAGAGAAATTATTATTTTTAGATATTGCATTAATGTGGCATCCTTTGAATTTAAAAATATATTCCGAATGTGCACGAGTGTATATCCAACTGTCGTCCACTCGCACTTGTTTTGTTGGCAATGCTCCTGCATCAATATTCATAACTCGAAAAAAGAGGTGAGAGTTATTTTTGTGATCCCATGCGAGAAAAGATGGAAGATCTATTCTTAGATTGGGATCTTCAGGACATAAAACCAAATAAAGGAAAAGTCAGTTGGAGCAACAAGTGGTCTGGACTCAGGCATATTGTCGCTCGTTTATATCACTCTCTTATCCACATTGACCTTCTTCTCCTTCCCTTTTCCATATCCTCAAGCATCCTTCCCTTTTCCCTTTTTGATCATAAGTCAATCACCCTCCCCCTCCCCTCATAATTTTTGTTGTATCCCCTTTTGTTCTAATCCCCTTTGAGTGGACAATGCAAAGAGCATAATGAAATATTCCACTCCTGTTAAAAAATATATGATGCTCGTTTTATTAGTTATATATATTTTAAATTTCAAGTGTCCCACTGTAATTATTATGAGCAATTTAAATAATTGAAATTCTGATGATCCATTCAGTTCAACCGTCACTATACAACTCAAATGGCGTAAACATGTTGAATTATTTTCCATCTTGATTTATTTCCCATCCTAGCCATGTGAAGAAGGATTACAAGGACATTTGAGTATGAAATTTGTATAAGATTCCTTCGTATAATTTAATCAGAACATGAAATGACATATGAAATGGCGGGCCATACACCCAACAAGTTCACCACAGAGTCATCTCTGCATTTACAGAACCCTATTTCATTTAGATTGTATCTATATAACAAATTAATAAGAGATATATCAAACAAATTACTCGACTGAAAAATTCAAAGAGAATAATGAAATATTGCACTTTTGTAATTATATATACATTTCCTCTCTATTCGTTATATAAATTCTTAAAGGTCAATTGTCCTAACCCTAATTTTTATGATCAATTTAAGCAATTGAAATTCTAATGAACCATTTTGTTCAGCCATCAGCATCCAACACAAATGACCTAAACATGTTGAATTATTGATCCTCTTTGTTTTATTTCCCAGGCTAGCCATGTAAACAAGGCTTACAGAGCCGTTTGAATCAAATTTTTATAATTTAATAGGAACGATGAAATGAAATAAATGAAATGATGGATTGATACACCTAACTGGGTCAACACACATCCATCTATTCATTTACAAAATCTTGCACAATATGTGATCAAATTTTACATCTATGTATGTATGTGAGACTGGTTATAGTAGCTAGAAGTTACACATAAATTTTCCATTATCTTTCATAATATATGCTCAAATTTTATCTTTTAATTTCAAGCTCATTGCCATAATTTTGTATATTTTGTTTTTAGTAATTTTGCTTGCATCTTATTGTTTTTTTTTCCTTTATCTATGTAGTGTTTTTATTAAACCTTAGATCACATCTGCTCTTTCTCTTTACATCTTGATCATCGCATGGGGAGACCCATACCCACCCTTCGAATTCAAAGAAGACATTGAAGCCTTCAAACAACTTCTGGGTTCTCTGGGGAATCCCTTAGCTCGACCCACTCATTCTTGGTTTGTGAAAACATTAGACCATACCGTTGACCTTACCCTCGAGAGATCGAGCTCTGGATTGCATAAAACTTGGAAACCAATGATTCAAGGAAGAATGAGTTAGTATTTATGTGGTAAGGGCTTCTATATTTTCTATTTTGAGATTAAAGAACATCAATATCTTATTTTTTGCAGTGGGTCGTACTTTTTTGGGTCATGAGGTTTATATTTAAACCAATTGACGTTGGACTTTGATTGGGAATGTGACATCCCAACAATAGTTCTTGTTTCAGTTCATCTTGCTCACTTTCCTTTTCACTGCTAGAGAGATGACATTCTGGAGTGTATTGGAGATTCTCTAGGGAAATATATTAATAAATCTGAACAAAAGCTTTCAATGTCTGCTTGTGCAGGAATATGTGTTGAAGTAGATCTAAAGAAGGGCTTGCCCAATGCCATCAATCTCTCTTTGGATGATTGGTCACATATTCAGAAATTGGACTATCAACAAATTCCTTTCAAATACAAGTCTTGCCATGAATACGGGCACTGGAACTACCTGAAAAACAAACAAGAGAAGGAGGTTGCAAGAGAAGAACCAAAGGTGGGATGGTTGTAGGTCAGAAAGAAATCAAATAAGGGGAAAAATAATGGGAAATCCCTAGGTTCATCAAATACCAACAAAATACCCAATGTAGTATAGAACAAGGTAGCCGTGGAAAACACAGTTAATGGAGGAAGGCAAGAAACCATTAATCATGTTGAGACTCAACTAGAAACAAAAAAAACAATATGCAATTCTAGGAGAATCATCAATCGGTAAAGGGGATGAGGCAGATGTGGATCCAAACCATAACATAACAAGTGTCACCCCCTTGGAGGTCACCTCCCAAGATCTAGAAGGAGATGAAGGAGATCATGATAAAGAAAAATTTTCAAGAAGCCACTCAATAAGTCATTCAAGAAACATAACAAAAGGTTATTTTGGAAAGGTTTCACCCCAAAGGTTCATCTCAATAGGAAGTTGAGGACGGTGAAATACCATAGGAGAAAACAAAGAAATTAGGAAGGATATCACATAGAGATGTCGAACAAGAAACAACCAATAAAGAAAAAGCTCAAGGGAGGCAACATTCAATAATATGAACAACAACAAATCCACCTGTTTGTGGCATGATTTGTTATCCTCATATAGGTACCTATATTTTAGATACCTGTGGTAGGATTCAATTGCATTATTGGTGTCTTGATTGGAATGCGGAAATTTCCTATAAGCTTTTGCCCACATATTTGGAAAAAAAATTATCATCAATTAAAAAGTAATGTCTAAAAACATGCAAGTATGGAATAATAGTTATGATTCAATTTTACATGACACTTACATATATTTTCATTGGATAGCCAAGTGGTGTCAAAATATTTCAAAAAACTTTCCTCTTCACTAAATTCATGAAATATTCTTGCAACTGTTTTTCGTACAAACTCATCATTTTGGAAACTATGCATGATTTCTCTGAAAGAACGAAGAATGCAGACTTTGTTTTCTTTGAGTTTCACTTTTCTTCCAACATTTTTTACCCATGCTCGATGGACATGCCAAACACATAGTATAATTGAGGAATTGGTTAAACTCCTTAAATAACATTACATTAGAAGAGAGTAAATTATGTAAATGCAACATGTTTTTTTCATCTTTATTTTGAAATAAAACAAATGTTGAACCTTAATGCTTGAATCTCAGTAGTAGCATCATCTGTGATAAATGCTCGTACATGCCAATCAGGGCGTTCTTTCATTCCCACATCAAATAAAGATGACAACCATTTATGGATATCATATGAAGAATTACGTGATGAAATCACCCAAGCCACTGGAACACCATTATGGTGTTGGTCGAATACCATTAACGTATAAAATTGATACTACATTCAAAAAACATAAGTGTTAATATAGTATTCAACACATAAAAATTGATTTTAATCACCATAAAGAAATGAAAAGGTTGATTATATGCACCCCATACATATTGGTACTAAATGTGGAATCCATATACATAGCATTGTTGTGTGAATACTTTACCATCATGGAACACATCCAATGGGTTTGTATGCCTATAATGAATGGTATGTTTTCCATAATATCTTGCTTTTGTTAGAAAAAAAAAACTATCTAGACATTGATTATACCAACATTCAATACTTGTTGGATCACTCTCATCCTTCATATATTCTTTCTTTCTAATACTATGGTAAATGTTAGAAATATCATTCCTTATCATTAAGGAATCTCGAGTTACTCCTGTGAATAACTCACCATATTGGTGTTGCACATCAAAGATGAATTTGTCCCAAACCATTGTGACATTAAAACCATCTTCAATCATTTTTTCTACACTAGCTCGTATATCAAAGGACAAATGTGGTGCATATTTGCATGTTTGAGGTCTATCCATTGCATTTTCCTCAGGACACATGCCACCAGATTGATCAATATGCATACACTCAGTGTATGTTAGAATAGCATCATTTGGATGCATATAAAGTCGATGCATGATGAAATGACATCGACAACCAACTTTAATGCTTTGGCGTGGATTGTGTTTCATTTTTGTTGATCCATGTGGATTCATTGTAATCACACCACCTGATATTTGGTGTGTCGAATCTAGACCATATGCACACCAATAACTAAATAAGAACAATGATAATAAATTATGAAACATATCAACACCTTTTTTTCATAATAAGCTTGAATTAGAAGTTCATAATTGTATTAAACAAATAAAGACTCACATGGCATATTCCAAACATGTGTTAATGCAGGCACATGCGATCTCCTCCACTTCTTTAGATTTATTTGTATTAAAAACAAATTGAGTGGGATATTCTTCATCATTGCTCCCCATTTATAAAATCTCCAAGCTAACTATATGGAATTATAGCAAATTGATCCCCTCCAATTTGGTTCCATGTTATCTCTTTAGCTAAAAAATCTGTCATATCTTCTGGGTCTTTTGTGTCCAATTCCATAATGTCTTCCCACTTTCCCATATGTAGAATACCTATACAAATTTTATTTTTTTTGGATATCAACACTTATGAAATTAAGTTGTTATAAATATTCGTTAGTGATATCTAATACTAAATGTTACTTTACATTCCATTTTATGTGATTTAATGTTCTATAATATAAATGGCATAACATTATACTCGATCCATGGATGGTAGTATAAGGTTACCCTAAAAGGGTGAGCCTGGTATGAATGAAGTTGGATTGGATCCCCCTGGGGGGTAACACATTGTTATGGGATGTTCATGTTTGAACATATGTTCAAATAGTTTGAAGGGATGCTCAGAGATGCCAAGTATGGAAAATTGGGTGTAGGTGCAATCATGGTATGTGATGGTTGAGAATTAGTTATGTGTGGGGAAGTTTGAGCTCCTCCTCATTGTGAATAAGGACTAGTGGGTAGGTTGTTTGGGATCTTGGTGCTAAACAAGGTAGAACCCAGCAAGGTTGATCCTAAAACAATTCCATTCACCGGTGTATGGGATGACTGAGATGATGTATCAACCAAGTTGGGGATACCTTCCAATATGGGGGGTAGACTCAACAAGCGTCTAGAACAACGGGGAATTTGTGGTTCCCCTATGATGTTGAACTAGATAGAAATATGTATTTGAGTTTCGATGAGTGAAATAAATGAACAAGTGCTTTATGTATTTTTGGACTAACTCAACAATGTTACTCAAAGATGGATGTAAGCAATAGTGGATATCATACATAAAAAAAACAATCAATCATCAATGTATGGTAGTGAGGTTTATCCGCGTCGGGAAATAAAAATAAATTTGCACATGTTCTAAAAGACATATCATTCGTCCTCTCAATAGCATAGGGCCTTCCAAAAGCACTCAACAATGGGGCATGAATCCACTGGAAGAGGAACTAGTGAAGGTATGAACAATCAATTATAATGAGGGGTGAAGGGGGCATATCCCGAAAGCACTGGCAATATTTCTCAACAACTGTTCAAAATGTGATTGAGGTGTGATTGCAGCCCACAACTGCCACCTGTGTAGAAAAGCCTAGATTTGACAACTAAGTTACCTCGATCAAGCACGACATTTAGATTTTCGGCCTAAGAAATGGGTCACGGGCTAGATGTGTTCCAAGAGTTGGGTGACTCAAGAAGGCATGCACAGAACAACCACACCTCAACCTTCGACCCTTCATGGGTATCCCCCTGCCTTATGGTGTAGGAATGCTTGATTTAGAGGATTTTTGGTTTCCTACTTCACAACTTCTAAGTTTCAATATGAGATGATAACAGAGAGTTGTTTGGATACCTATCCTCGAGATCTTAACTTAGACTACAAATTTCCAATAATTCTAATATATATATATATATATATATATATATAAGTGCTTTAACATTTTTATTCATTAAATATAACATTTATCATATATATCTCATAAAAAAAAACATTCCAATGTATTTCAATACATTCAAACTTATAATCAAATAACCTTTTGCATATATTTCACATCTTATAATAAAAAATAAATAACCTTTTTAATAAATAATTTGAATAAGCTTATAATAATTTATTTTATATTATTAAAAATAAAATATTTAAATATTTAAATATAAAATATATTAAAAAAATTATAAATTCAAAATCAATAGACTGGGATTTATATTGTGATTTTTTTTAACAAAAGATACAAAAAATTGATATATTTAGTAGGCCACAGATTCTGGGCGGAAGGGAAGGGCAGGGCAATTTTGATTAGCAATTTTAACTATCTATGTACAGATAACTCTAAGATACATGTTGATATAAAAAAACAGCATCAATGTTCAGGGGAAAAGAATGAAAATGTTTAACGGAGTACCAGATTATGGACAGACCGGTTGATAGAGAAAGACTGTTGGCTTAGATCTCCCCAAAAATACCTGTTGATAGAGCTCGGAACTCAACTGAACAGATAAAAATCACAGTTATGGAGGCTTATTGTCGAGTTTGGAGGCAGCTAGAGCTGACTGCGTCTTCTGCCCAGATTACCAGATTATCTCTAGATCTCCCAAAAACCCTGCTGATAGAGCTCCGCTGCGGACTTAATCTACCAAATTTCTTAAGCGGATGTGGTAGCCGGATAAGAAATTAGATCTCCCAAATTTTCCGCTGGTAGCAAATGGTAGCAAATATTAACGCGCCTGGTTAATAACAAATATTAACGCTCTCGGTTTTTAGCTGGTAGCAAATATTAATGGCCCCGGTTGGTAGCAAGTATTAACGCGCTTGGTTGGTAGGAAATATTAAAATGGAAGGAGCGTAGATCTATGTGAAGGATCCGGCAGCGCTGCAAGCAATTAAGGCAACGACAAACAATTAAGGCAGTGACAGGGGTGGTTGCCAGCGGGACCGCACCCAGTGAGGGTTGCCAGAAATGGAGTTGTCGGAGTTCGCATGGATGTCTACAGCATCACCATCAAATTTGGATGGGCATGAAAATTGCATACACTATACCTGTGCTGTGGATTACCTAGAAAACCATGCATTAAGCCAATCATTGGCTTAGTGCATGATGAATAAGGCTTGCTCCATATTCATGCTCATCCAAAGTTCACTTGGAAATAATGGAGTAAGCACCAGTTGTAAATGCCAGTTACAAGTGTCAGTGCTAAGAGTCAGTTTGTAGTTGAGAGTCTAGTTGCCTTTGCTTTGCATGTAACCGACTTAGTAGAGTCTTTTCTTATTTAAGAATGTAATCAGTCTTCATTGAACAATAGAGAAGTGAACGTAGCCTCACCTTGTGTTTGTTTCGCATATTTTATCTTGGTATCAGAGCCACGGGGAGAAGTGCAGAAATTTATAGAAGTCTGCAGGTCCCTCCTCTTGAAAGGTGCAGTGGCACACTACTCGGCTTTCCAGTGAATCGAAAACTCAAAAATTTCCGCGGTTGAAATTCAGTTACAGTGCAGAAGGATTTAACTATTTCCGCACCCAAGTCATTCGTAAGGTGCCGACTCCTCGCGTGGGTGAGTATTTTTGCATCATGGAGTTTGAGGAGTGAATTTGCATGCCGTGAGCAAGTCGTGAGTTTGTATGCATAGGTTCTTGAGGGAGGCAGCGTGAGCTTAAGGGTGCATGAGGTTATATCGTGAGTTTTGGAGCATTGTATAAGAGTTTATACAATCACACTTTATAAGAGTTTGGTGCTATATGGAAAATCATGGAGTTTTTTATATAAAAGTTTTCATATGTGAGCCTTTATATGAGCTTTAATTTTTATATGTAAAGCTTTGAATCAGAGTGTAGTATTGTTTTATTAAGTGGATACTTTTTAAAGCTTGAGGTGAAGAGGGGCTTATTCATTTCTTTATTTAAAAGTGGATTTTTTTAATTTAAAGTGGATATTTTGGATATTAAGGTGCATGCATGATTTAAAGGTTGATATATGCATGTGAGGTGGTGTTATGCTTTAAAGGTGGATGCATGCATGATTTAAGATGAGAACAGATATAGAGTTGGATCAGTGGATTTGAAGGAAGAGAAACAGACTGCTCAACACAGAAGAAAACTCGACGGAAAGTGACATATCCTTGGTGATTCACTTACAGAGACTAAATTACAACGATGACAAATCCGCTGGCATAAACCTACCTCAACAAAGACAACAACTTAGATGGCTCGAATTTCATTAACTGGAAATTCAAGATGTAGACGCTTATGGAAGGCTATGGTGTCTGGAACATTGTGAAGGGAACTAAATTGAAACCTGATGCGGCTGCAGGTGCGACAACACAGATCCAAGATTAGGATAAGCGTGAAAACAAGGCAAAGGTATTGTTGTGCATGTCAGTTAAAGATAACATAATTCCACATTTTAGAGACGCTACAACTTCTGCTGCAACATAGACAACGCTTAAAGCATTGTATGAAACTAGCAACACAAATCGCATTTTGTTCCTGAAAACTAAACTGCTAGGCATTAAAATGGATGGAAATGAATCTGTTAGTTCATTTTTGGGTTGTATTAAAGATGTGAAAGACAAGCTAGTAAATATAGGGGAAATTGTTTCTAACACTGACCTCGTCACTATTACCTTAAATGGTATGCTAGAAGATTATCATATGTTCATAACAGGTCTCACAGCAAGGGAGAAACCTCCTACGTTTGAATAACTGACAGGTATTTTACTCCAAGAGGAAGAGAGGCACGGGAATCTGAAGCCTCAAAATAAAGATTTGGCCTCAAGGAGATCAGGAGAAAGAGGTAGAGGAGGCAGTTCATGGCAGAGAGGCGGTTCATGGAAGAGAGGCAACTCATCGCAGAGAAGACAATCTCCAAATCAATGTATGCAATCTGACATGAATGAATCAAATAATTGTTTTTATTGTGGTCGACCTGGACATATTGTTAAAGATTGTCATAAGAAGAAAAGTGATGAAGCTAGGAATAAACCTAGAACACATTCAGGTCATTATGTAGAAAAATCGTCAAATCATGATGATATTGATGAACCCCCAAATTTTGAATCATGGGATCTTAGGCTGTTTGTGTCTAACGTTGCTTTATCTGCTGAAATAGATGATTATGATGCCTGGTTTGTGGATTTTCGAGCATCAATACATATGACTTGTAATAAAAATTGGTATGCTAATTTTAAAGAAACACAGAATGGTGCTAGCATATATCTTGGAGATGACCGCACTCATCAGATCAAGGGATATGGAGACATTCCTGTGACATTGTTGAATGGTACAGTTCGTCACATTCACAATGTTGTTTATGTGCTAGGAATAAAGAAAAATTTGATTTTTGTGTCCACCATTACAGATCAGGACTTGAAGGTTGAGTTCTTCAAGAATCATTGCATAGTGAAGGATCTGTTGGACTATTTCAAAATTGTTGCAATGGGAGTCAGAGTAGGAGGCCTATACAAACTTGATGTTACCAGCAAAACACATCACGCACTGACTTCTCCAACTATGCCAACAGAGATTCTTTGGCATCAAAGGTATGGCCACATCAATCATCTTGATTTATTGTTATTACAGAAAAATAATATGGTTGAAGGACTTGCCATGGTAAAGAATGAGAAGGTTGCTTGTGATGGATGTGCATTAGGAAAGATGCACAGAGATGAATTCCCCTCTAATCCTGATAGGAAAAAGAGAGATGTGTTAGATCTTGTGCATACTAATGTTTGTGGGTCTATGTAGACTAGGTTTTTAGGAGGTGCATTTTACTTTCTGTTATTTATTGATGATTGCATGAGATACAAATGGGTTTACTTCCTTAGACGAAAAAGTGATGTTTTCAAGTACTTTAAGGAATTCATAACCATGGTGGAAAAGAAGATAGAAAAATCCATCAAAATCCTTCGTTCAGATCAAGGGAGAGAGTATAAATCAGGGGACTTCAAAAAATATTTCAAATATCATGGAATAGTACAAAAATTTACAGTACCTCACACTCCACAGTAGAACGGATCTGCTGAAAGGAAAAACAAAACTTTGGTAGAGTGTGCATGCAGTATGATGAAAGCTAAGAATCTATCAAATGCATTTTGGGTTGAATCCATAAATACTACAGTTTATTTAAAGAATAGAAGTCCAACAAGGTGTCTTGATAATGTTACTCCTTTCGAAGCCTTGTATGGGTCCAAACCTGTAGTTCATAATTTGAAAGTATTTGGGTGTAAGGATTTTGCTCATATTCCAAAGGAGAATAAGAGAAAACTGGATGCTAAAGCCATTAAATGTATTTTCATTAGGTACTATTCTGAATTTAAAGCATACAAACTGTTTCATCTTGCTACTCACAAAGTATTTGCAAGTAGAGATGTACTTTTCCATGAGAAGGAAGCATTAAATCATGATGACAACAGTCGTGATGAAAGGCATAAACTTCTTGATGAAAGAGTTAAAGAAGAGTAGCAGCAGCAGCCCACACAACAATAGCCATCCCCGCAGTGACAACAACAGCAGCAAGAATTACTCAATGATATGGACAATTAAAATAGTCACAGTTCACCTAGAGGTGAAGATAGATCTTCACAAAGTGGGGAGGAAGATTATCAGTTGAGAAGATCTTCACGACAGGTTTGGCTCCTTGAGAGATATAAAGACTATGCCCTAATGAGTAGCATTTCAAATGTCATAGAACCCATGATTTTTGATGACGCTAATGAACATGATGAATGGTGAAATGCAATGGAGGAAGAATATGAATCTATAATGGAAAACAATACTTGGGAATTGACTGAATTGCCTAAACATAAGAAGCCCATTGGATACAAATGGATATACAAACCCAAGTTTAAATCATATGGTAGTATACATAAGTATAAGGCTAGACTGGTTGCAAAGGGGTATTCACAAACAGAAGGTATTGATTATGCTGAAACGTTTGCATCAATAGCTAAATTGAATACTATCAAAATGTTAATTTCTTTAGATACAAAGTACCATTGGAAGCTACACCAGCTAGATGTTAAATCTGCATTTTTGAATGGTGAGTTAAAGGAGGAGGTTTACCTTACTCAACCTTAAGGGTTTGTGGAAAAATGGCAAGAACACTTAGTGTGTAAGTTAAAGAAAGCATTGTATGGACTAAAACAGACACCTAGGTCATGGTATGAGAAGATAGACTCTTTATTTCTTCAACAAGGTTTTATGAGAAGCAAAAGTGATCCAAATATGTATACCAAATTTGATGAGCAGGGGTATATAGTATTGATTTCCTTATATGTTAATGATTTGATAATTACAGGAAATGCAGAGAAATTAATTGATGAAATCAAGGAGCAGTTGTCATAGGTATTTGAAATGAAATATCTCGGTGAGTTACATTACTGCCTAGGTCTTGAAGTTTGGAGAAATGCAGGCCAAACTTTTGTCTGTTAGAGTAAGTATATTAGAGAAATACTTAAGAGATTTAAAATGGATCAGTGTAAGTCTTCTAATGTTCCCAAGCAGCAGAATGTGAAACTTTCTTGTGATGATGGTTCGAAGGAGATGAATGGAACTATGTATAGATAGATGGTGGGTAGTCTGAATTATCTCACCACAACCAGACCTGATATTTCATATTCTGTGAGTGTGTTAAGTCAGTTTATGGAGAAATCTCATGAAATCCATTGGAATGCAGCAACGACAGTACTCGAGGATCTAAAAGGTACACTTGATTATGGTATTAAATATATTGATGCATCTGATGTTGAGTTGACAACTTACTCAGATTCTGATTGGACTGACAATCCAGATGATCAAAGATGAACCACTGGATATGCGTTTGGCATTGGATCCGAGGTTGTTTCATGGAGCAGTAAAAATTAGCCTATTGTATCTTTGTCTTCTACTAAAGCAGAATATAAAGCCTTGTGTGTAGCAACTTGTGAAGTTGTTTGGTTAAGAAGATTTCTTCAAGATGTTGGAGAAGAATGATAGGAACCTACGATGATCAAATGTGATAATCAAAGTTTAATAAATATTGCGAAGAATCTTATTTTTCATGCAAGGACAAAGCATGTTGAAGCTCAGTTTTATTTTGTTAGAGAAAATGTGCAGTCAAATGAAATAGCTCTTATGTATTGTAATACTAGTGAAAATGTTGCTAATATTTTCACTAAGCCTCTTGGAAATATTAAGTTTGAACTGTTTAGGGAGATGTTAGGTGTAGAAGTCAATCCATTCTCCACTAAGGGGGAGATTTGGAAACAATGGAGTAAGCGTCAGTTACAAGTGTCAGCTCGTAGTTGAGAGTCTAGTTGTCTTTGTTTTGCATGTAACCGACTCAGTAGAGTCTTTTCCTATTTAAGAATGTAATCAGTCTTCATTGAACACTAGAGAAGTGAGCATAGCCTCATCGTGTGTTTGTTTCACATATTTTATCTAGTTCTTTGGTAGATAAAATTAGAAATGCCATAGATGCTCTAACCACATGTGATGTATTTTTATTGATATGACATCCGTATGAACCGCTGAACACTGAACTTTTCGTACTCTCTTTCCATATGAATATCTATGAGGTGAGCATGTACAGAACCCTGCTGCATTTAGCTTGAATTTATATAACAAATTAATAATATATATATCAAACAAATTATTCGACTGAAAAATTCAAAGAGCATAATGAAATATTTCACTTTTGTAATTATCTATACATGCCCTATTTATTCGTTATATAAATTTGTAAAGGTCAACTGTCTGAACCCTGATTGTTATGAGCAATTTAAGGAACTGAAATTCTGATGAACCACTCCGTTCAACCGTCAACATCCAACACAAATGACCTAAACATGTTGAATTATTGATCCTCTTTGATTTATTTCCCAGGCTAGCCGTGTAAACCAGGCTTACAGAGCCAGAATCAGATTTTTATAATTTAATCGGAACGATGAAATGAAATAAATGAAACGGTGGGCTGATACACCAAACTTGGTCAGCACACACCCATCTGTGCATTTACAGAATCCTGCCATTTTTATAGCTCATTATATATATATATATATATATATATATATATATAACGGTGGGCTGATACTCAACCGTGCATTTACAAAGTCCTTCCCCATATATATATATAAAATAAAAATGAAGTTTTTAAACCATAAATATAAAAAATAATATCTAATTAAAATAATCATGTTAACAAAACAATTTATGTAGATTTATTTTAACATTAAATTTATGATTTTGGAATAAAATATGTTAAGATATAAAAAAATTCAAATTTTATTTTTTAAAATAAATTTACATCTTTGTATGTTAGAAAAAAATGAATTTACATCTTTGTATGTGAGATTGGTTACATTAGTTATACTGGTTACACTAGTTAACACTTACACATAAATTTTTCCATTATCTTTCATAATATATGCTCAAATTTTATCTTTTTATTTCAAGCTCATTGCCATAATTTTGTATAATGTGTTTTTAAGTAATTTTGCTGGCATCTTATTGTGTTTTTTTTTCCTTTGTATATGTAGTGTAATTATCCTTTAACCTTTATATTCATAAAACTTTTATGACACTTGTGCAAAAGGAAGAGCGCTCTATGAAAGTGTGGTGTATGTCCACCATAAAGTGCACTTTCAACATCGGCTCTATTGAGTAAACCTTAGATCGCAGCCGCTCTTTCTCTTTGCATCTTGATCATGGCATGGGGAGACCCCTATCCCCTCCGAATTCAAATAAGACATTGAAGCCTTCAAACAACTTGTGGGTTATCTCGGGAATCCTTTAGCTCGACCCACTCACTCTCGGTTTGTGAAAAAATTGGTACAAAGATTGATATTGGAGATCGCTTGTTGTTATTCACATTAAATCTCTGACATATGCATCCAAACGTCTTATTGGACAATTTACAAACCTCTGGCCTTCCCCTCGACAGATTGAGCTCTGGATTGCATAGAACTTGGAAACCAATGATTCAAGGAAGAATGAGTCAGTTTTTGTGTGGTAAGGGCTTCTATATTTTCTATTTTGAGCTTAAAGAAGATCGAGATCTTATTTTTCGTAGTGGGACGTACTTTTTTCGGTCATGAGGTTTATATTTGAACTGGTGGATGTTGGACTTTGATTGGGAGTGTGACATCCCAACAACAGTTCTTGTTTCAGTTTATCTTCCCCACTTTCCTTTTCACTGCTAGAGAGATATGATTATGAAGTGTACTGGAGATTCTCAAGGGAAATATATTAATAAATATGAACAAAAACCTTCAATGTTTGCTTGTGCAAGAATCTGTGTTGAAGTAGATATAGAGAAGAGCCTACCCAAGGCCATCACGCTCTCTTTGGATGATTGGTCACATCTTCAGAAGTTGGACTATCAACAACTTCCTTTAAAATACAAGTCTTGCTGTGAATACGGGCAGTGTGCTTGGAACTGCTCGAAAAACAAGCAAGAGCAAGAGGTTACGAGAGAAGAACCAGAAGTGGGATGGCCGCAGGTCAAAAATAAAGAAAATAAGGAGAAAAATAATGGGAAATCCCCATGTTCATCAAATCCCAAAAAAATCCCCAATGTAGCACAAAACAAGGTAGCCATGGAAAACACAACTAATGGAGGAAGGAAAGAAGCCATTAATCATGTTGAGACTCAACTAGCAACAAAAAATCAATATGCAATTCTAGGAGAATCATCAATGGGTAAATGGGATGAGGTGGATGTGGATCCAAACCATAACATAACAAGCGTCACCCCCCTGGAGGTCGCCTCCCAAGATCTCGAAGGAGATGGAGGAGATTCTCGTGAAAAAAAAAATTCAAGAAACCACTCAATAAGTTATTCAAGAAATATAACAAAAAATTATTGTGGAAAGGATTCCCCACAAAGGGTCTTCTCAATAGGAAGTTGAGGAGGGTGAGATACCATAGGAGAAAACAAGGAGATCAAGAAGGATATCACATAGAGATGTTGAACAAGAAACAACCAATAAAGAAAAATTTCATGGGAAGCAACATTCAATAGAAAGTTCCCTCAACAATATGGGACGAAAAGGAGGCAATAAAGGTCTATAATTGTCTGTCACTAGTGGGCGTGCCTCTAGAATCCCTAGACAATGAAATTTATCTCCTAGAATTATAGAGGCTTTAGTATTAGCTTGAAGGTCAAATCCCTAAGAGACTTCATTAAGCTTGACAAGTCCTCTGTAATCCTCCTCGAGGAGGCAAAAATGGAGGAATATGTGGCACTTTTAAGCGGGAAAAAACCTATGCAAAATGGAAAAGGAATAGCTAAAATTTTAGTAGGAGCATCGGGAGGAATTATGACTCCATAGGATCAAATCCAATGAGAACTAGAGGTATCATTCTATGCTAACGATTAGATTCTTACTATTCTCCACAAAAAAGAATCAAATCTTATAACGTTTTCTATTTTTAATTTATATATATGCCACATAGATACTAAAAAAAACTAGAATGATGGACTTCCTTGATTGTTTCCAAGGAAAATATGGACATAAATTATTTTATTGTAGAGATTTATATGAACACCCATCTTCATAACTCAAAAAAATGAGGTGAGAGTTGTTTTTGTGATCCCATGCGAGAAAATATGGAAGATCTATTCTCAAATTGGGATCTTCAGGAAATAAACTCAAATAAAGGAAAAGTCAGTTGGAGCAACAAGTGTTCTGGACTAAGCCATGTTGTAATGTCCCTTTCCAAATAGGAGCTCCAGAGAGGAGGCTTAATGGTCTAAACCGCCTCGTTAGACTATAGCCAGGGCCAAAGAGGGGTAAACAAGGGATACTAGAGGTCACTCCAGTCACAGGTGTTATATTCAGAAAGTGACATGAGCTAAAAAGGGTTAAAAGTACTTTTAAGTCATTATGAGCTAAAAATAGAAGTCAACAGTGAATTAGGGTTTCAGTAGTGATTTAGGGTTTTGGAAGTGTTAGCGACATTTCTTGTCTTGGGCCTAAGAGCATCTAGGTCTGCAGATTGCATGAAGAACACCCAAGCATAGCACGTAAAACCCCATTTCAGGCTAAAAATCAAGTGAGCGGGCGAAATTATGTTGTCAACGACCTAGATTCATCCATAAGAGCAGATCGACGGTCGGCAGGAAATCGCAGTTAGCGGAGTTGCGCTGGGATTAGCACGATGGGTAGTGTCTATATACATTCATGAAGGATCTCGGCCATCCATCCAAAAGGACACGTGGTGTGCGATCATGTCATGTCAGCATTCGGGGATTCAAGGGGTAAGAGCTCCTCGTCATTTTACGTCTCGAAACCTCGAACCTCGAAATGCCAATAAGCGCCCTTCAAAGCCGAGCCCATGGTCCTAACGCCAGGTCATGTCAAGTGAGCCTGATAATGGAGGCATCCCTCTTCTAACATCAAATGCCATCTCGACCATCCATCTAAAGGACACACGACACAAGATCTGAGCCACAGGTGGGGCCTTTTGGGATTTTCATAGTGAAAGCACCAAAGTCATCTCAGTCAT
>JZKD02S1660256.1:240009-260101 GCA_000966675.3 Picea glauca | reverse complement strand
CTGGCTCCTATATGTATATTGTATTGTAAACAATGTAACACAAGTGTATCAATATAATATATGTTGGTTTTCCCGGTTTGGGTTTCCAGGTGAAAAATCTTTGTGTAATGTTTGTGTTTGCCATTGTATCTTTTTTGTTCTTTTCTGAATATCAGTTTGCACTAGATATTGTACAAGGTTAGAATTTACATGCACGATCGTCCAGAGTCTGCATGTGCAGACTGTCAAAAGACATGCAGACATGATGTTTTAATTGCAGTGTCTCGTTTTCGCTGATGTGTTTTGTTTTGAGTATATGTTGGCGTTCTCACCATTTTTGCAAGCATCGATGGTTGAGCAAGGCTCCCGATTGTAAAGTTTTGATGAAGCGCTAGTCGCTCTAGTTAATGTATAAGGCATTTGAGACTTCTTACTTTATGGATGTCAACCTCTTTTCCATCTCTTGTATACTGTGTTAGAACAACTCAAAATTGGAGGATCCAGTCGAGTTGTAGCTGTTATAGGATGATGTAGGTTGAATCACTACAACAGTTACATTGTTTCTAATCAATTCCTGTTATTTTCGTTGCACTGAACAACTTAGAATTGGAGGATCCAGTTGAGTCACTCTTCAGCTCCTTGAAGCTCTAGACCAAGAGGATCTTGGCTTCTGATTTTTTCATCCTCAAGCTTCCGAAGGCTTGTCGCCTGAGGCAGTCTTGCTCACCCTTCTCACAAGTCTTCCCTTTGTCACCCTTTAACCCATTTACTGACAGAAGTTGGATCAAGACCTCCCTTACTGCATACATTCCAGGCCCGGTCTCCTGAGTCAAAGTTTTATCTTCTTGAGTCTTTACCCATTTGATCACCCCATTCATTAAACCGTGACATAAAAACTGATGGGCATCAGGCTCCGCTCCTGCAAGCAATCTAGGAGTGACTTCCGTCGCTAACAACTTCATCAAAGGTCTACCCAAGGTCCAGGGTAAGGATTGTATCTATGTAGTGGTTGACAGATTGACCAAGTTTGCTCACTTCTATGCCATACCAACAGAGTACAATGCAGTTCAGGTAGCCAAGATTTTCTTCAAGGAGGTATTCAGACTTCATGGGTTGCCAAAGAACATCGTCAATGATAGGGACAATCAGTTCATAGAGACATTTTTGAGAGAGTTGTTTCGGTTGGTGGGGATAGAGTTTACAACTAGCACCATCTATCACCCTCAGACAGATGGACAGACTGATATTGTCAACAAGTGGGTTGAAGGGTATTTCAGGAACTACGTAGAAGGACAACAAAGAACGTGGGTAAAGTGGTTACATTTAGGAGAACATTGCTACAACACCACCTTCCACATGTCCATTGGTATGACACCTTTTCAAGCATTGTACAGATATGATGCTCCCACTTTGGTAGACTTGGTATTCGGGGAGAGCAGATCTCCCAAGGACAAGGATTAGATCATAGAGAGTCAGGAGATTCTCAAGTTGTTGAAAGAGAACCTGCAGATGACACAAAACCGACAGAAGATAAGTGCGGACAGGCACATGATAGAGCGCATCTTTGAGGTTGGATATTTGGTTTTATTGAGACTCCAACCCTACATACAGTCATCTTTGAAGAAGAGTGCGGCCGAGAAGCTCAAGCCCATATTTTATGGTCCTTATAGGATCATGCACTGAGTAGGTGAGGTTTCTTATGCGCTAGAGCTTCCAGAGGGGAGCAAGATTCATAACATGTTCCACGTGTCTTGCCTAAAAAAGGAAGTGGGACAATTCATTAGCACATCAGAGGATATTCCTCTATTGGATGAGGAGGGACAGTTGGAGTTAGTTCTGGAGGAGGTTTTGGAGTTCTGGGAGCGGAAACTGAGGAGCAGGGTCATCAGAGAGTGTTTAATCAGATGGAGAGGGATTCTTGTAGAGGATGCTACTTGGGAGAGCTAGAAGGTGTTGCAACACCCTGGACTGGTATTGCTTGAGGACAAGCAATTTTGGGAAGGGAGGACTATAATGTCCCTTTCCAAAAAGGAACTCCAGAGAGGAGCCTTAATGGTCTAAACCGCCCCATTAGACTATAGCCAGGGCCAAAGAGGGGTAAACAGGGTTACTAGAGGTCACTCTAGTCACAGGCATTATATTCAAAACGTGACATTGAGCTAAAAAGGGTTAAAAGTGCTTTTAAGTAATTATGAGATAAAAATAGAAGTCAACAATGAATTAGGGTTTCAACAGTGATTTAGGGTTTTGGAAGTCAATAGTGATTTAGGGTTTCAAAATGATTTAGGGTTTTGGAAAGCTATAAAGGAAGGGTCAGCGACCTAATTCATTATTATGCAGATTATGACTTGTCATTGAGGAGAAGAGGCGCATCTCAGGAGAGATAGGTCATTGTATTCCAAGAGGAAGACACCAGTTGGCTGATTTCAGTGTTGAAAAGCACATCCTAGTCACTGAGAAGATCATCCAGGTCTTCCATCATTCTTCATTGATTTCGCAGTGTCCCCATATTCTGGGTATTATATTTTAGTTGCTTATTTGTATTCCAGCTAAGATACTTTTGTCTTTTGATCTAACTGAGTGTTGTTATTTTATTCAACCGCAATTGCTTATTTGTATTCCGGCTAAGATCCTTTGTCTGTTGATATAGTTGAGTATTGTGAGTTTATTCAGCTTCATTCGGCCATTTTGTAATCCAAAAACATATCATAATACAAACTTTGCAGTCCTTTGTCGCATTTATTATTTGTATGATCATTTATATGCTATAAACGATTAATCCTACGCACACATTAGGAGCGTTTCGTAGACTAGCCAAGTCAGGAACATTACACATGTTGTCACTTGTTTATATCACTTTCTTATCCACATCGAACTTCTTCTCCTTCTCTTTTCCATATCCTCAAGCATCCTTCCCTTTTCCATTTCTAATCATAATCCAATCACCCTGTCCTTTCCCCTCCCCTCATAATTTTGGTTGTATTCCCTTTGGATGTAATTTGACTCTATCATCGCCCTTGTTAAGAAGGTTTGGTCCTCTCCCATTCAAGGCTCTCCAAATTTCGTTTGGGAAAGCAAATTATGGTCGGTGAAATTGGCTTGGAAAGAATGGGAAAAGGCCTCCAACGCTCCCACTCTGCAAAGAGTTGCTCACATTTCATAGTTAGAATTAATCCAAAATGAGACGGAAAATCAGGAATCCACCCTAAGAAAGGAGAAAGAATCCTATCAAAATATACACTCAGCATTTTGAAAAGAAGAAGGATAATGGAGGTTGAAATCCTACAATCTTTGGCTTCAGACATGAGATTCAAGTACATCACTCTTCCATAAACGAGCACAACAAAGGGGACATAAAAATATTGTTTCAAAAATAAAAAAAAAGATCGAGCTGGTGATTGAAAACCTTGATTTGATCAAGGAAGTGATAACTCATCATTTTGAGCACCTATACACCCAAGATAGTGTAAAGAACCAGGTCTGTTATAATAGTTGAAAACATAAATATTGCAGAGAATAACATTGAAACAACACAATAGATGAAACCAAAACAATTAAAATAATACCTTTATTGATAGGAAACAATGTTCAGTTGCCTCTTCGAGGGGGAAACCTCCAACAAAGCAATGCTCTATTACAATAATTATCAAGACAAAACTTCTCATACCCTCTACTTCTATTTATACTAAATCTATCTATCCAAAAGAACAACCTAGAGGAAGATCCTTCTAGAAGCGAAAACTTCTATTATCTCTTCTTACATTTGATTTATTATTCCTTATTACTAGGCCTTATTAATATCGACCTTTATTACATGGAAATATATTATTATACCTACACCAAGGGTTAGGGGGGTTAGGTCCCTAACATGCCATCCCTCTTGAAGAACAACCATGTCCTCAAGGATTAATATGAGGAAATTGTTGTAGAATGGTGGTTGGCTCCTAGGTGGCATCTTCTGGAGTTGTATCTTTCCACTGGAATAACACTTCCTTGTTGGTGCACTGACGTTGACGATGCTCTCGCTAGTCCAAGACTGCTTGTGGCTACAACCAGATGGAACCTTCTTCATCCAACTCACAAAGACTAGTGTGAGTCTGACACTTAATTCCAATCACCTTCTTTAAGTAGGAGACATGAAAAACTGTATGAAGCTTTGAATGACCGGGTAGAGATAATTGGTAGGCCACCAATCCCACTTGCTTGAGCATGGTATAAGGACAACAAAATTTGGGAGAATGTTTCAAACAATGTTCAACTTTGATTGAAGTATTCTTATAAGTTTGCAATCAAAGAAACACCTCATCCCCTTTAGCAAATTGAAATTCAGAATGACCTCAAACTGCTTGTTGCTTCATGCGATTCTGAGCCATGACCAAATTGTCTTTCAGGGAACATAGAATAGCCTCTCGGAATGTAATATTTTTTTCAACCTCCTAAACCTTCGAAATCCCTAGCATGTATGAGAGAATGATGGTGTATTTTGGTCATATACTGCTTCAAAAGGAGTCATGCGATTAGTTGTATGGTAAATTGTGTTGTACCACCATTCATCTAGGGGTAGCCACTGAGCCCATCATTTTTTACTTTCAAATGAAAAACACCTCAAATATGTTTCCAAACACTTGTTGACAACTTCAGTCTATCCATCCATCTGTGGGTGATAAGCGATGTTGAGATGCAATTGGGTGCCCTTTATCTTGAAACATTCTTGCCAAAAATTGTTGGTGAAAGTGGGATCTTTGTCAGAAACAATAGAATTAGGCATGCCATGAAGCTTGAAGATATTATCCATGAATATTTGAGCCATTTTGGATGTTGTGAATGGGTGTTGAACAACACAAAAATGCGCATATTTGGAAAGACGATCGATGACCACCATGATGACTAGCTTATTTCCCGATTTAGGTAATCCAACAATGAAATCCATAGAAATATCTTGCCAAATAGTAAGGGGGATCGAAAGCGGTTGGAGTGTGCCCACAGCTTTGACTATTTCTCCCTTGTTTCATTGACAAACCTAACATTCAACCATAAAGGTGAAAATGTCTTGTTTCATACCATCCTAGAAAAAAGAGCATTTGACACATTTATATGTTTGGTAAACCCTGGATCCCTAGTTGTGGGGGAAGCATGAAGTTCAGAAAGAACCATGGATTTAAGTTGTGATTTCTTGCAAAAATACAAATGACCTTTGTAGAGAAGCTCTTCATTGTGCCAAGAGTACCTTGAAGAAGTTGGAGAATTGTGTTGCAATTGGTGGATCATGCTAGAAATGTTGGGGTCTTGCAACCATTTCTGATGAACAACTTGAAGCCAATATGGTACAATGAAGGAGAGGGAGAAAAGGGACTCGTCTTCTTCATGATTTTGGGAAAGAGCACCTACAACTACATTTTCCTTTCCCTTCTTGTAAATGATCTCATAATCATAGACAAATATCTTGGTCAACCATTTGTGTTTCTTCGGTGATTAAATTCGTTGTTCTAGAAAATACTTTAGACTTTGATGATCAATTTTAATTTCTAAGAATTGTCCCAATAAATAAGGAATCCAAAGATCCAAAACATGTAGAATAGCTAACATTTCCTTTTCATAAATGGATTGGACGAAATTTCTCTCTGAAATGTTTTTGCTAGTGAAGGCCAAAGGCCTACCATCTTGCATGAGGATGGCCCCAATTCATTTCCCGGAAGAATCACATTCTAGTACAAAAGTCTTTGTGAAGTATGGAAGTGCTAGGACAGAGGTCGAGCACATAGAATATTTCAATTCTTGGAAGGAGTGATCAACAGTTGAAGTCCAAGTGAAAGTATTCTTTTTAAGGAGAGAAGTGAGAGGAGCTGCAATTTTTCCATAAATTTAAACAAAATTTCGATAATAGCCTATTAAACCCAAAAAATCACACAAGCTCTTAATATTTTAGGGCAAGGCCAATCCTACATATCTTCAATTTTCTTAGGATCCACCCTACCAACATCCTTGTCGACAATATGGCCCAGGTATTCCACTTCTAAGGCTCCAAAGGAACATTTAGATTGTTTGAGGAAAAGTTGGTTCTTAAAGAGTAGATGGAGAACTTGATTCACATGGGAGAGATGGGATGCCCAAGTTTTACTAAAGATGAGAATATCATCAAAGAAAACTAAGACAAAATGATGAAGAAAAGGATGGAAGACATGATTCATAAGACTTTGGAAAGTGGAGGGAGCATTACATAGGCCAAAGGGAATTACCAAGAACTCATAGTGACCCTTAGTAGCTCAAAATGTAGTCTTGGGAATGTCTTGTTCTTTCATACAAATCTGGTGGTACCCAAAATGTAGATCAAGTTTGGTGAAGTATTGAGCACCACTCAATTCATCCAAGAGGCCATCAATGAAATGAATGGGGAATTTGTCTTTTATTATGATTTTGTTGAGGGCGTGAAAATTAGGACACATGCACCAAGTACCTTCATTCTTAAGTACCATGACCACAAAGGAATAATAGAGGCTATTACTAGGATGTATAACACCTGCTTCTAGCAATTCATGAACAATTTTCTCATTTTCATTCTTTTGGGAAAAGAGATGACGATAAGAGTGAACATTGGAAGGAAAATTGCCTGGTATGAGAGGAATGGAATGATCATGGACTCCACGAGAAGGGGGAAGTTCTTTGGGAGTGGTAAAATTAACTTGGTGGTGCGAGAGGATATATTGGAGGTCGATATGAATAGAGGGTGTCTCAATAACATGAATGGAGTGAAGTTGGGTAATAATGTTAGAATGACCCTTTTTGGGGAGCTTTTCCATGCGATGGGAACTGATGATCTTAGGGGAGCCTGTTGTGATGCTTTGGAACTTATACTATTGTACCTCCTATTAGAATTGCATGGTTAAGTACTTAAAATCCATGAGAATGGGGTCGAGAGTACATAATCATTCTGCACCAAGAACAATGTCACAACCACCCATGTTTATAGAAAACATATGGGATTTCAGGTGATACTGAGAAATTTGGAGCTGCACATTCTCACATCATCCCCCACATGGGATTTCAGGTGATACTGAGCAATTTGGAGCTACACATTTTCACATCGTCCCCCACATTTCATGGAACCTCCATTGGAAATCATGATTTGAAAATTATTGACAGAATGGATGTAACAATTGACTTCTTGGGTAATGCGGTGATGAATAACATTATGGGTGCTACCACTATCCATAAGGATGATGAATTTCATATTTTTAATGTAACCAATTAATTTGAGGGTCTGGGAGTGGAGAATCTAGTGAGGGAATTAAGTGAAATCGTCGGTTCAACTTCTGGTGGATTAGAGGATGGGGTCAGATAAGATGGAGGTGGTAGCTCATCCACAGGTGAAACAACGACCTCTTCTTCAGAAATATCCTCAGTCATGGATATATAAATATTCTATTCCTTATACTTGTGCCCTGGAAAATAATTTTCATCACAATTATAACAAAAACCCTTGAGTTCACGTTCAACCATTTTGACCTTTGTTAATTTATGGATCTTGAGGGGAGTTGCAGGAGGGGTGGGATTGGTGGGTTTAGGGCAAGGAGGAAAGGATATTTTGCGAATCTAGGAGGATACAATTTGTTGGGCTTCCTTGGTGCATTGAGTATCTTCCAACAAATGCCGAGGGCATACCATGAGAACATGGGCACAAATTTCATCTTTTAAGGTATTGATAAACCATTCCCTGAAGAAAGCATCTGACATGCCCTCCGTTCTGAAATCCAAATGCTCAAATGCAGTCATAAATTCTTCCATTGTCCCAAACTGCTTCAACTTGGTCAAAGAACCTAAGAGGTGGGTGTCGGAGTCAAAGAGGTCATAAAGCTACGCAACAAACTGTGTCCAAGCAACATAACCTTGGAGAGCCTTTTTATGCCATTGACACTCACCTGGGGGGTGCATCAAAGTTCTAGGATACCATAATGAATTACCTATGTGCCCCATTTTTTTTTCATATGGTGTCATCTTCTCACATTTGGGTTCCTCCAACTGTTGCAAATTGGGATTATAATCAGTGTAGGAGAAAGGGTGAAAACGACAATTGGGAATTTCCTAAATACTGGGTAAGCTCCCATATTTATTAATTCAGTCAAGAATTTCTCTCTTGGACATACCGCTTGTTTCAGAACCCCCCTAAGCATATGGCATAGAAGTCACCTTCTCTATGACTGCACTGAATGCAAGGTGGACAAATTGCAGGAGAAAATGCAGAAATATCAACATGAAATGGAGTCTCTTTGTGTCTTAAATTCCCATCTCGCTCATCAATTGTAGGAGTAGGAGGAAAAAATGAACGAGGAAATGGAAACAATCTTGCACATAATTAATCAACATCTAGTCAAGATTAGTTCTCTTTGCATAAATTCTCATTGAAACCTTCCAGATACTCCAATCCAGTAACAACCCATTCTATTAACAAGCTTGTATGCATCTTGTGAATTTATGCAGCCTGCACCCCATCAACTTGAACATGATTCTCTAGAGAATGCTCTAGGGAGGGTGGAAACCAATTTAAAGCTCATGTAGACCAAGTTTATGCAGTGCAAAGCTGTATTTCTTCTATTTTCCTTTGTCAAAATGTATACATGTCAGAATATAAGTAGTTTTTTTTTGTATATAGAAGGAATTATGAGCCATTTGAAGTACTGTAAGGCTCACTCTCTACTCAAGGCCTCTCAACATTTTGAAATTTTATATCTTATGGATGTTTTATCCTCTATACAACTTTTTTTATAATTAAAACTCCTAACCGTTTCAGTAAATAAAAAATAAAAAAATTAAAACATCTACGACATGGTTGTAGTCAAATATTCGAATACACTCTAAAATTTATCTGACTTGTAATTCATTTCTTCATTTCTATGTTCATAGGAAATTGCATAAGAATTATTCCAAAATAAGAATTAAATCTTTTTATTTTTAATTAATGATGTACATAAATTTTGTCAAATGAATTTATGTCAAATGTACATAACTCGAGTGTGGTTTCCCAAGGGATTGGAATTCCATATCCTTGTAAACGCTTGTGAAATGTTTGCTTAAATGTTGAAACCCTTGAGGTGCTCGATGAGAATTGTAATCCATTTTTCTCCGTTGGCTAAGAAATAAAGAACACCATTATCCTCGTTTTTGTTTTCCTCTGTCTATGTGTACTATGTGCGATGGTTTATCTTCACTTATTTGTCTTTGTTTTATATCTAATTGCAGGCTCTATCCAACAAGTGGTATTAGAGCTGAGATCAATGGTGGTTCTTGAGAGTTGAAGGAAGGTCTGTGCACATAAAGGGAGAAGGGGGGTGAATAGGGGTGGTGGATTGAACAATGGGTTTCTTCGCACACAAATATTGGAGGTTGAATTGAATTTCCCTAATTGTGTAGGGAGGTCCTATTTGTGAAAGGATTCTTGCATTGGATTTTCTTGTAGCTTGTTTTTCGGAACTGAGACTAGGAAGATGTTGGAGCCGAAGCCGTTGTGTCCTTTTTTGTGTTTCATAGGATTTAATACCTCTAATGGTGGTGATGAAACAAGTGTGGCCCCATGAGAAGTAAACAAAGATTTGAAAGTAGCCAACACTAGGGCGTTCGTAGATTTCCTGGATTTTGGTAGAAGTTTGTATCCAAGGAGCGAAGGTGGTGGAAATGGTGGTTAACATTGCACAAGGAGCTAGTGTAAAGAGTGTGGATACCATCGAGGCAGTGATAAATGTGGTTACACTAGTAGCTGTGATGAGCGGTTGGGTTCTCCCACCTTTACTACTTCCATTGAGATAATTTCCAGGTGTCGTCGAGGGAAATTCTACACATGCATAGAGGAAGAGTCACTAAACGTGGAGGAAACTAGAATAGCTTCTCATCCTGCTTATTGGAGGCCAAAAGGAAAATAAACCTACATTTAGAGAAGGAAAAATCACCGAGGGTTCCTAGGTCGAGTTCCATTTTTTTTGGAGTAGTTGTCAGCTTGAGGTCAAGTGGAGACTAGGTGAATGGTGAAGGGAAAACCCTAGTGGAAGAACTGATAGATTTGGTGGAGGTTTTCAAATGCAAGGTTTGAGGTGGAGTTTTTTATATGTAAATGGGAATAGGAATTTGATACTTGGTTAGGCATACATACCCCAGGTTTGAAATGTCACCGATAAAGTCTATATGACCTAGTTGATAGGGGGAGAGCATGTGGTATTCCTATATACCTTGACTTTGAGGGTGGGTTGACTAGGTTTGGTCATGGGAAACCTCAAGGGGAAAGGGGGAAAATAAGTGAAGAGTCGTGGTTTCAGACACAAGGTTTTTTGGTAGCTTATGGTTTTAGATACCATGTATTGCAATTAATGAAGAATCATGGAGGTGAGAGGTGAAGGCTCACTTGGCTCGCTTGGTCGAATTATGCTAATGAAGTACATATTTATTGTCTATGGTGATGGAGTTAAAGGATGTAGATTGTTGGATCCTACTACCCACACATCATCATTAGCAGAGATGTGTACATGGAACAATTAGGAATTTTTCAAGATTGGAAAGGGAGATTTCTTTGCAAACTCAAGGAATCATTGCATTGCCTAAGGTAACCAGACAATGGTACAAGATGTGTGATTCCTTCATGGTGAGCCAAAGTTCTTAAGAAGTGAGTATGGTCATTGTGTTTACGAAAGATTCGTTATCTTGGTGTTATGTTGATGATATGCTTGTTGCGAGTGAAGCATGGTTTATGCCAATATGTTAAAGGTTGAGTTGGTGACGATGTTTCATATGAAGGATCCAGGGGCAAGTAAACAAATATTGGGCATAGAAGTACATAAAGATGAAAAATGTTAAGTTGTGGTTGTCACTAATGAGGTCCACTATGAACTTTGTGAAATAAGTAAACAACTTTCCATTGTAAGATTTCTTCAATTTTATGTCCTAATAGTAAGGAAGAAAAGGATTATATGTCTTGTGTACAATGCAATAGGAAGGTTGTTGATTACTATGGAATGTTCAAATGTTTCACATGCATTTGGTGTTGCATATGGAAAAACTGTGTGAAGAGCATGGAAATGGGTGCTAGAAGCACGAGTATCACCTAGAGTGGTTGCAACGATTTAATTTGTGGTTATGTTGATTTAGTGGAGGTGGAGTCGTCCATATTAAAAAAAAATGATTTTTTTTACCATATAATTATATGCTTAACTTTTGTTGATACAAATATAATATGATCATGATGGTTTTCATGGACAAACTTCCACTCTTGTAAAATATTTATGTGTTTTGAATAAGTAGCTTATTTTCTTACTTTGAAACTCTAACTAATTAAAAACAATTTTAAACATTGAATAATTTACTTATTTTCTTATTTTGGAACTCAAACTAATTAAAAATAATTTTAATTAATATTCTAACATAATTGATCTAAAGCATTAATAATTTTTTTTAAGTGGTTTATCAATAAATAATTATGAAATGGGTAGCCTACACCGTTCTAAGTTTTGGTTTTTGAGATATTTTTTATTGCCTAAAATTTGGAGAGAAGATTTTTTTATAATAAGAGTGACTCAAGAGTTCTTAGTACTTTCTATCCATTTTTACATTCAAAAATGCAATTTAAACAAAAAATATAATCTAATGCAAATTTATGTCATCCATGTCAAAATGATCATCACCAATTACAGAGTCAAACCAACAATCAAGCTTAATTTAATGAATTACATGCATATGACCATAAATTCCACATATATTTACATCATACTTTGTATATAAAGTAAAAATTATGACCCATTGTACCCTTAAAAAGTCCCACTAGATAAACATGGGGTTGGCTAGGTGTTTTAAGAAATGGCTTTTTTAGTTGGAATCCATGGATATAAATTTACAAGAATCACTGTTTTTTGTTGTTCAGAATCCATTTTTGAATGCAAAAATAGATTCAGCATACTGAAAATTCCTACGACACAGAAATAATTACTTAAATCTACAAATCCAACAATTGCTGACCAAATTTCCAATAAATATCCCTGAAAAAATTATCATTTAATAAAATCTTTAACCTACTACGATAAACATGTATACCTATGACCATAAATCCCACAGGATGGTAACGTTAAACAATATGTTGCTTTGTGTATCATGTACCCTGTAGGAGTTATCAGACATTGTACTCGTAAAGCGTTCTCACTGTCAGTCCGCTCCCTACAATCATACGTTATCGACGAAAGTTCAAGGCCCCTTCACATGCTCACCCAAAGAAGGCCTCACAACAGGTGATGTATTTTTAATGATATGACATCCAAATCGCTGAACACTGAGCTTTTCGTACTCTCTTTTATTTTTAATGATATGACATCCCTATGAATCTCTGTCAGGTGAGCTTTTCTTACTCTTTTAGAGGCGTGTCAGCAAGATATCCATTATTTCACATACCGTTATCTGGGCAGATAACTTGGAGGTTACTCTTCCTCTCTGGTTTTGGGTTAGGTTTCAGATGCGACCTGTGGGACCTTTGGGGTTGAGAGGAATTTTACTTGGGGGATACATTTACTTTTGAAAAAGGTGAGGGAGATTGCTACATAATCTGACTCACCAAGGATGTCGAGTCTATTTCCCCACCAAACTCGGCTGCCTAAAAACCTTGTAACTCTAGATCAAATTCTATCTCGTCAGCATGAGATCCGTATCTACTTTGACCTTGCTCATCATGTATACCTTTAGGGTGTTTGGGGCTAGATGGAGTAAAACATACTGGTCCAAGTAGGGTGGGTCATAAATACGTAGTCTTACTCACCAAGGATGTCGACTCTAGCTCCCCACCAAACTCGGCTACCCAAAAACCTGTAACTCTAGATCGAATTCTATCTCGTCAGCATGAGATCCATATCTACTTTGGCATTGCTCGTCATGTATAGCTTTAGGGGGTTTGGGGCTAGATGGGGTAAAACATACTGGTCATAAATACGCTTTGAAGCATGCATAAGACCATGCTCATTGTGAAATCTCTTGAGTTCCGAACATGAATTAGTTTCTTGTTCATTATTTGATAAATACCAAACAATTAAACTAAACATGAATTAGTTTTTTGTTCATCATTTGATAAATGTAAGAATTGCAAATGTCAAAAACACAATTTGCATATGATAATCAACAATCACACAGTTTAGAAACACAAAGATTTCACGTGGTTCACCTAAATGTTGGGATACGTCCACCAGGAAGAGGCATCATTTATCTTATTATTCAAATCATGGAGATTACAACAGACTTGCAAGCTCTCTCATATTCTCTTCACATCCTCCCATGTCTTCCTCTATGGGCTTACATATATTTATATAAACTGATAATTAAATGCAATCTCATCCATATTCTAACTTGGTTTTATTAGTTACAACTAACGCTGGATTATATGATCTTAAATCCTAATACTGGAATTCGTTGTCATCGTTTAACAATCTTCACCTTGACAACAATTAACCTAATACCTTGCTCCTTATTTTGTTCATCACCTTTTCTACAAGCCAAAAGAAGCCAAGCACCATCGTAGCTTCTCCAATAGTACTAGTTTTGTGAACATGTCTGCGTAGTTCTCTTTTGTATGCACTTTCTCAAGAGAGACTCCACGTTCATCGATGACCTATCTTACAAAATGGTACTTGATATGTATATGTTTTGTTTTACTGTGGTAGGTTGGATTCTTAGCCAAGTGAATAACACTTTAACTATCACAAAGTAACTTTACTTTGTCCTGCGTCCTTCCAAACTCACCAAACAAAACTTTCAACCAAACAACCTCTTTGCAAGCATGTGAAACAACGACACATTCTTTTTCTATAGTGGATAAAGAAACAATGTTTTGTAGCTTTGACATCCAACTAATAGCTCCACCCGCAAGAGTAAAGACATACCCTAAAATCGACCTTTTCTTGTCCAAATCACCTGCAAAATCAGAATCAACATATCCATAAACTAATTCACAACCAATGTTATAAGTGATACAGTAATAACTTGTGCCTCTCAAATACCAAAGCACCCATTTCATTACTGCCCAGTGCTCTTTACCTGGATTTTCCATATACCTACTAACAACTCCAACTGCATGTGAAATGCATGGCCTTGTACTAACCATCGCATACATTAGACTTTCTACTGCATTAGCATATGGTATTTGAGACATATATTCCTTTTCTTCTTTTGTACTAGGACATAAACTTAAAGAAAACTTAAAATGGGAAGCCAAAGGGACTAAAACTTGTTTCACAATCGTTCATACCAAACCTAAAAAGTATCTTCTCAACATACTTCTTTTGTGACAACCAAAGCTTACCATTCCTCATGTCTCTGAATATATTCATGCCCAAAATCTTCGTTGCTGCTCCTAGATCTTTCATATCAAACGTCCTAGCCATCTGAGCCTTTAACCTGTTCATCTCAGTTATGATTTTTCTTGCTAAAAACATATCACCAACATACAATACTAAGATGATGAATATTCCATTATTCAATTTCTTAAAGTAGACACAATGATCATACTCACTCCTTGTATAATTATGTCTCACCATGAAAGAGTCAAATTTCTTGTACCATTGTCTGGGCGATTGCTTCAGACCATACAATGATTTCTTGAGCCTGCAAACAAATTTCTTGCTACAATTATGAATAAAGCCTTCAGGTTGTTCCATGCAAATTTCCTCATCCAAATCTCCATGTAAGAAAGAAGTCTTAACATCTAGCTGCTCCAACTCCAAATCAAGTAATGCAACCAATGCTAATATACTTCGAATTGAAACGATTTTAACAAATGGTGAAAAAATATCATGAAAGTCAATACCTTCTTTCTAAGAATATCCTTTTGCAACCATCCTTACTTTGTACCTTTCTACCTTATCATGAACACCCTTCTTCAACTTGTAGACCCACTTGCAACCTACAATTTTCCTGTCTTTTGAAAGTTCTACCAGGTCCCATGTGGCATTCCTCTCTATTGCCTTCATTTCATCCTTCATTGCTTCTTTCCATTTATCATTGTTAGAACCCTTAACAACTTCCTGATAGCACGAAGGTTCATCATCATTAGTACTTAAATAAACCGAAGAAACAAAATCATCATACGTTCTTGGAGGAACTCTGACCCACGTAGACCTCCTTAGGGAAGTTTGTGGCTCATCCACATTTTGTTGATTGTTATCATAAACCATTTCTTCCTCCACAGGAAACTCTTCATGAACATCTTTAGAAACTTGTTCATGTTCACTTTCATCTATATTTGAGCTGGTTTCAAACTGAATCTGTTGATACTTAAGTACTTTTTCGTGTTTCATTTGAACATCTACATCTGATTTGATGATAGATGATTCATCAAATGTTACATCTTTATTAATGGTGATCTTGTGGGAAGTAAGATCCCACAACTTGTACCCCTTAATACCATCACCATATCCAATAAAGATAGTCCTTTTTTATTTTGGATCTAATTTAGAATGTTGATGTTTCAAAATTAGAGCATAGGCTTCACAACCAAAAAATTCAAGATTAGAATAATTACAAGGGTGACCTTTCCATACCTCTTTATGAATATTTCACTCTAATGTTGTTGATTGTGATCGATTCACCAGATAACAAGTTGTAGTTAATGCTTCTTCCCACAGTTCCTTCTGCAAGTTGGTGTTACTAAGCATACTCCTTGCTCTCTCTAGAAGAGTCTTCTTCATGCATTCAACAATTCCATTTTGTTGAGGAGTATAAGTAGTGGTTTTATTGCTATCAATCCCAAACTCCTTGGAATATTTCTCAAATTCCATTGATGTAAATTCACCACCATTATCAGTTATTAAACATTTAATTGATCTACCAATGCTCTTTTCCACTAAAGCTCTAAACTGCTTGAAAACAATAAATACATTAGCCTTTCCTTTCAACATATAGACCCAAACCTTCCTAGAGAAATCATCTATAAAAGTTACAAAATATGATGATCCTCCATATGAAATAATAGGGGATGGTCCCCAAACATCAGAATGGATAGAGCCAAGGATTCCCTCACTAGTGTGTCTTCCAAATTTAAATTTCTCTCTATTATGTTTTCCATATATACAATGCTTGCAAAAATATAACTTTAAAGACTTTAGACTAGGAAGTAACTTGCGATCAGATAATACCTTCAAGCATTGTTCGCTCATATGGCCCAACCATTCATGCCATGGTCAAACAAAATCACTGTCGCTCTCAGATACTGTTGTCTCATGATCTGACTCAGTTCTTCCTTCTAACAGAAACAGGTTACCAACCTTCCTCGCTTTCATAACTAGTAGGATTCCTTTGTAGACTTTCATAACTCCACCTTGAACAATAATCTTATATCTTCCAGTGTCTAAGACTCCCAAATAAATTAGGTTCTTTCTAAGCTCAGGTACATGTATCACACATGTTAGTATTTTAATAGTTCCATCAAACATCTTATTTCGAATGCTACGAATTCCCACAACTTTACATGATATGTCATTTCCCATGTAAATTATTCCGTCATCTATAGACTGTTAAGTAACAAACTAGTGTCTATGAAGACACATGTGATTTGAAGCACTGGAATCTAATAACCATTGTTGATCATGATGTGAACCAATACTAATTGATAAAACTTCATCAATCATACTTGAACCTATTGCTGAACCTATTTAAGTTGCGTTCGCTTCCTTCATTTCTTTTGGAGGGTCATCTTTGGAGGCTTGTTGTCACTTCCAACGGTCCTTCTTCAGGTGTTCAGATTTTCCACAAAACCAACACTTAAGATTCCTATTTTTTCCCTTTGACTTTGACTGAGAGAAATCACTCTGACGCTTTCCTCTTTCTTTAGGTCTGCCTCTGACCATCATCGGCTCAGATGTAGAGGTTTTTGAATAGGTTTTCTTCCTCGTTTCCTCAGACAGTAGTGCTCCAACAATAACATCAAACTCAATACTTTCTGTTGTGATGAAACTAATAGAGGTAACAAAGTGATCCCATGATGCGGGAAAAGAACACAATAATGTGATTGCCGTATATTCAGATTCGAATTTCAATCCCATGTTAGTCAAATGGACTAAAAGGGTATTAAAAGTATTTAAATGATCAATTCTTTTCATACCTTCTTTCATTCACAAACTGTACAATTGTCTTTTCAGGAAGATCTTGTTCATCAAGGATTTCGTCATATACAAGCTTTCCAACTTCATCCACAAACCGATTGTTGTCTTCTCTGCAACAATGTTGAATAGAACATCATCGGAAAAACACAGGCATATGGCACTCACTGATCTCGCATTGATCTCATCCCAATCTTCATCTGTTATGGTCATGGGTTGATTTTCTTTTCCCAAAAGCGCCTTCACCACGCCTTGTTGCATGAGCAGATCATGCATCTTAACCTTCCAGATCTCAAAATTGTTCTTTCCATTGAACTTCTCGATTTCAAATTTAGCACTCTGAGTTTTCACTATTAGCTGAAGAAAACACTCCAAAACCACTGCTTATAAAACCAAGCCATTTAGATGAAAAATAATCTTATACTTAAAGATTGAACCCAAAACTAATGGTAAACAGGTTTTAAAAATATTTAAAAAAAAATATTTTATACCTTAATTACTCCTTTTACCAAATCCACAAAAAATCAACTCTTTAAAAATTAATATTAAATTCCATAGGAGTTTTAATGTGTCTTCTTAACATACCACAAATATCCACATAGGATTTTATGGTGATTGGGTATCATACCATACAAACAATTTGCACCTCTTATAAAAAAAAATTGATATTGGAAGACGATTCGCCCCCTTTATATATATTCCATTACCCTTCCTTTATATATATGCCATTCACACCCTTTATATATATGCCATTCATACCATTTAAAAAAATGACAATTTTTAATTGGAAGATCGACGCGCCTTTCTGTATATATATGCCAGTGCTGAAATGTGAATCTTGAAATTTCACAAGTCCACTAATAAAAACAACACTCCCCTTATGCAGCAACCCTAATGCTGATAGAGAAACAATGCTCCTATCAAGCGACCCACATGGATCTTCCACGCTCCTCCTCCATTGTTGGCATTGTTGTATGCTCCTCCTCTGATGGTCGGATCTCCAAACGTAGCTCTGATACCACTTGTAAGAACTGAAAATGCTTAAAACACAATTCACATATGATAATCCACAATCACACAGTTTAGAAACACAAAGATTTCACGTGGTTCACCGAAACATTGGGCTACGTCCACCTAGAAGAGGTATCGATTATCTTATTATTCAGATCATCGAGATTACAGTAGACTTGCAAGATCTGCCATATCCTCCTCATATCCTCCCATGTCTTTCTCTACGGGCTTACATAAATTTATATACATTTACACAGAAAACCGATTATTAAATGCAATCTCATCCATATTCTAACTTGGTCTCATTGGTTACAACTAACGCTGGATTATAGGATCTGAAATCCTAATCTTGGAATTCGTTGTCACCATTTAACAATAAATACCAAATGATTAAACTAATTCATGACGAACAAGAAAACCAAATGATTAAACTAATTCATGATGAACAAGAAACTATCTATGGGCTTAGCAACTCCAACCTCACCATATCTTTTATTGCTCTAGGGCAGACACATGTTTATTGGCTCCACATCAACCCAATACTAATATTCCAAATGATAAATACCAATTGATTGAACTAATTCATGATGAACAAGAAACCTCTCTAGGGGCTTAGCAACTCCAACCTCACCATCTTTTTTATTGCTCTAGAGAAGACACAATTTTCTTAGCTCCACATCAACCCAACGCCAATCTTCCAAATGATAAATACCAAATGATTGAACTAATTCATGATGAACAAGAAACCTATCTAGGGGCTTAGCAACTCCAACCTCACCATATTTTTTATTACTCTAGTTCATTTTTATGGGCTCCACATCAACCCAATGCCAATCTTCCAAACGATTGTTGAAAAAACTATACAATCAATCCTCTCTAGAATATTTCCCCAGTCTCATCCTAAATTAAATTAATATTTAAATTAACTTCAATAATTTTGTTTCCAGATATCAGAAAGAAAACAGTTTAAAGAGAACAACCTAGATAGTTTAAAGAGAACAAACTAGACCAGAAGGTCTCCTTACCCTCATATGGACCATAAAAATTGAGAATAAAAAAAGAGCGATCCAATTCCTTGATGTATACTTCTATAATTTGACCTGACAAAATGAAAAAACAATTTATAAGGGAACAACTAGAGAATAGACCTAAGTCCCCCCTAAAGAGCCATGTAGTCCACTCCAAAAAAGCTCCACTCATGGAACAATTTTGATAGATCCTCGATAATACCACCAAAAGGATCCATTGTCGGTTGTATTAAGATGGTACATGACCGATACAAATTAATGAAATATTTCCAGGAGAGTTTTGTTAGGCCATCTCCTAGACAGTTTCGTGTTCATCATGAATTAGTTTAATCATTATGAAATCTCTATAGGTTTCTGGTTCATCATGAATTAGTTTAATCATTTGGTATTTATCATTCATGGGTGGGGAAGTTTTGAATCATTGTGAAATCTCTACAGGTTTCTTCTTCATCATGAATTAGTCTAATCATTTGGTATTTATCATTCATGGAGGGGAAGGTTTGATGCTTAGATCACTTCCCAATCTTTCTCTAGCTTGAGAAAGGAATGGGAAACTAGGAGCCTTGTTTAAGTATAATTCTTTATGGTTTGAAGATGAGAGTTTTTGTGAGTTGGTTAGGGAAATTGTAGAAATTTTCAAGTGGATGCTGGGATTTTAGCCTATATCCAATTTGTTTCAAGTCTATGGAAAATTAAGGAAAAGGATTTTATTTGGGCATGGGAATTCAAGAATGTAATGACCCTAAATAAGTTGATTTTTTTTCTCTTGTGTGGCATGATGTTATATGATATTTGCAAGATTTCACATCATATTCTCAATGACTCACTTCAATCAATGAGTTAATTATAGATGAAATTAATTAAACTTATACCAATTTTCTCAAAGGTTTCATTAACCACTATTGGTCTAAGATTTTGTAAGGATGCTAGATATGTCTAAATTTTTTTTCTTAAGATTGTGAAAAAAAA
>JZKD02S1660256.1:213623-224932 GCA_000966675.3 Picea glauca | reverse complement strand
ACCCTTCCAATAAATTTGATTTTTCAAGTTTTCTATGAGTGCTCTATTATTTACTTTATCTCCTTACCCTTAGGTTAACTTACTTATTTCACTTTATACTAGAAGTTAAATTTGAAACAAAGGCTAAGGGTGCCACGAACATTATACGCTTCAGGATGTACTGATGCACTCTAAAGGTTCTATGCATCATGTCTTTCAAGTCTTTTGACCTTGAGCATTGAGAATATGACACAAGTGGTAGAGATCCTATTACTCCTATAGTTGCCCCTATTACTGGACCTATGGATTTTGAGGAATAAGGCCTTCGCATTATTTCACACCCCTTAGTATACCTTGTGAGTGAATGAGACCCAGTATACCCTCATGACATTGTGCAACCCTCTGAGAAAGAGTGTCCCTCACTCCTTAACTCCAACTACGACGAGAGTGCTAATGAGTGGAAACAAAGACATTGTTCTAGCCCTCCCTTTTCGACTGTTCTAGTTTTGTATAGCCTTGCTACCCATTTTTTTAATCGGATAAGAAAACATGATTCATGTTTTTGTATCCACTAAATAAGTTTTAATCAACAATGTCCATAATCAACATAAGTCATTTTTTCAAAATTTCATCAATTCATTTACTCCCTGGAATCCCAATGTTTTGTTGATGATACCCATGTTAACTAGTCATTAAGATTCCTATACACTGAGGAACTCATCAATAATATCTCTACAATCATGGTCATACATAAATTTTATTCAAAAAGATATAATGCATAATTTATGAATTTCTCATTTCAAATTTTAATAATTTTATAACAAGTCTAGCATTCATCATGGATTAATTAGTCAAGTCATTGAGAGAAAACACCCTAAAAGAATATATCTATTGTCTAAATATATTGAGGTGAAACAAGGCGTTACAAGGAAGATCAAGATCTTAGGATTCTTAGGGAGTTAGTCACTTTGAGTCATTGTTTAAGGAGCCAAAAATAGGTGAATATGGGACAAATGGTCAAACCTATAGAGAATTTCCTTGTACGCACTAAGAAGGAGGAAAATTGTGCTCTCGACAATGAAGTCACAAAATATAATCTTTTAGCAATCATTACTTCCTTCAAGCGTGTTAAGCATCGAGTCCCTAATGACTCGAGTGCAAAGTCTTCGAATCTATTTTTGATCTTCTTGTTAATGAATTAGTTTCTGTGGTCGAAGAAGTAAGGAAAGATAGTAAAATTTCACGATTTATTAATACCACTTTTGTTCAATTAATACCCAAATTGGATTTCCCTACCTCTTTTGATGATTTTATGTCGATTTCCTTGTGCAATTGTTTGTATGTAATTATGGAAAAGTGTATAGAAGCTGGGCTCAAGCCTATTTTATCATTGTCATCACTACTGAAAAGTTTGGATTTTTCCAACGGTTCCTTGTAGATGAAGTCGTTGGAATTTTGTAGGATGGTATGCATACCGCCAAAGATCAAAAGTGGTCTATAAATTGACCTTTCGAAAGGCTATGATCGAGTCTCTTGATTATATCTAAAGTTACTTTACTACATGTGGGTTTTGAATTATGAATGGTTAAACATATTATGCATTTCATATCCAAAATTTCAATTTTTTTTCTTCTTAATGGATCAATCTTGTCTTTTTTCCAAGTTGGACATGGATTGTGTCAAGGATGCCCACTATCACCTTATTTATTTATATTGATGATGGTTAGACTCAATAAGGTGATAATGTCAGGGAAACGAGAAAACAAATTGATAGGGGTAGGGTTGGGTCTAAGTAAAATTCTGTACACACTTTTTTTTTTTTATGAATGATGTACTCATTTTCTATTTCTATGTGGAAAAGAAGCTTAATTTATCAAGGATATAATTCAGATTGTATGTGATGTCACTAGGATGGTTCTAAATATTTTTAAATATCTATTTATTTCTTGGAGGGGAAGGACGATATCAAGAAATATATTATAGTACACTTTAATTTCTCCTCTTATATTTATTTACAAAGAAGACCCAAATATCTTGGGTTCTCTCTCAAACATAGTGACTATAAGTTCATGGATTGGAAATGGCTCTTAACTAGTATCTTGGCTTCTCTCTTAAACCTAGTTACTACAAGTTGATGATGGATTGGAAATGGTTCTTAACTCACTTTGAAAATATTTTTTCTTTTGGTACAATCGGTGGATGTATCGTTGTGGTAGGTTGATCCTAACTAAAAAGGTGATTTAAGCCATTCCAATGTACTGCCACTTGTTTTCCACTTGTTTTTCTCTTATTCGAGAAGGCATGCTTGACCATTTCCAAAAAAAATTCTTTAATTTTGTATGGAGAGGTAGCATTGAATATTTGGGTTTATGATGGGAAAATTGGAAAAGTGTTTCAATTCCCTAGAGTCTAGGTGGTTGGGGACTAAAATACATCCGCCTTTTTGGTAAGGTACTAGATGCAAAAAAATTATGGTTATTCTTGACTAGAGATAGCATTCGGTGCCACATTTGTTGTAAAATATATTCCCCCTAGTTTGTGTTGGATTGGATTCATAAAAGGAGGAAATCAATGGTATATGTGTCTAATCAATGGTGGGCCTTAACCATAGCATTTTGAATCACTGGAAAATTATTTGCTTGGAAGGATGAAACTAGCTCACAAGTTAGAATTCGTTAAGATGTTATCACGGGCTATGGGGAAAATATTTTTCTTCCAGAGGATATGGTTACATAGCTTCAAGAGGTTGGTTATTTGATGTTAAACCATCTTGGTGATGCTACAAACACAATTTTTTGGGCTCGAAGGGTGGCTCTCTATTGATGACATTTTTCTTGAAGGAAGCCACAATTTATTATGGGATTGATATATAAATGCTCTATGCAATTCTCATGTTCATATTATGCATCAGGAGGACGAATTAGTTTGTATATATTTAACTTAATTGGGGTGAATACTTGGTTAAATTAGCGTATGATGAATTCCAGGTTTTAGAATTACTATAACCTATCTGGTGGCACAACAAAATCTCAAAGTTATGGGTCCCGCTAAAAATCCCTCTTCTATTTTGGTTATCTATGAAGAGGAAAGGTCTATCATGGGATAGGTTACAATTACACATCAAGCATGGGATGGATATTTTCTATCTGTGTAGTGTAGAGATCATGATGAAATAAATTTACATTTATTATTGGACTATCCCTATTCTAGGAAGATATAGTGGGAAATTGAAAGGAATATTTGACTTGAACATTTATGGGATAAGGCTTCAATCTCATATTGTTTTTTAGATTATTTTTCTCACCGAGAGTTGATATCTATGAAGTTTCTTTCTATTCGGTTCATTTGGGTGTTTGCCTCACCAACAACACCAACATTTTTGAAAATAATGTATTTCCTACTTTTAAAACCTCTTAGCAGGCCATGGGCCTTCTCGACTATTATAAAGATGTCTATTCAAAATCTCAATCTTAATGGATTGCACTCTGATTGATGAAAAGTCCCTTTGTTGGGGAAATTTTAATGATGAATGTAAGGGGCCAGACAATCTCTATTGTGTTTGTCTCCTTTTACATTTCTCTAAAAGAGAAAATCAATTTGGGCTTGGGGACCAACAATCAAGGTCAGTCCATTGCCCTTTATGCTCTTCTAAAAGTGGTAGTACATAGGGATGTGCTCCACCTTCATATTTTTGAATATTTCAAATTAGTTATTAAATCAATGAAGGATGGGGTATATGTAACAAACTTGGGACTTGTATATATTTCTAATTAGTTACATGAGTTTGTTGCAAGATTCCCACATCATAATTTTTCAGGAACATGATTCTTTGGGTGATACACTTTCAAAGTATGCTTTAATATTAGAAGAAACAATTTTTTTCCTTGATGAATACTCTATCGATACATTCAATTTTTTTTTTATTATACACTCTCTCTGGTTATGATCTGCAATACTACAGAAAAAATCCAATGAAAATTCATGGAGAAGGACAAAAACAACACGTCACATGAGCAAGAAAAATGAGACATTCATTTTATTTAGTAGAATAGGTATACTTTATATAGAATAGGCTGAACATACAATGCTTCTGAAAAAAATTGGACCAATTATAACTATCCAACAACTAGAAAAGGTCCCAAACCCTAACCACTATCTTATTTGACTAATTATTGGTCATTGGGACTTGTGCCCAACCTCCTTGGTGGAGATGTGCCCCATGTGGCCTTTGTGGTGAAGTGTTATTCATCTGGAAGGAGGTGAACCTTTGTGGTATCTCCTTGATGGTCTTCCTTGAGATGTGTTCTCTCCTCCTTAGGGAGTGCACCTTGCAACTTTCCCAATTCCTCCTTGTTTAAGCATGGAAGTGTCCTGCCTTCTGTGAGAAACTGCAAAAATTGTTGTGACATGGTGCACTGAATATCCATTTAGCATGGGATGGAAGTTGACCCTTGTGACCCACTAGAAAGGAAGTGTGTTGATGAGTGTGAGTAGTGGTGGTGCATGTATCTAGCACTCTATTCTGAAGGAGACGTCATTGGAAATATGGAACCAAATCAAAGGGGTGTGAGATTATAACATCTTCTTCCAGGAGTAGAGGCTCATAGAATTTGAGACTCTTCACATTTACCATGTTGTGAACAACCAACTGTCACAGACAGTCGAGGTGATACACATTGTCTCCAACTTGTTGCATAAATATGTAAGGACCATAGAGGATGGTTTTCATCTTGTGATAACGCTAGGACAAAATCATTGGTGCTCCATGTGAAAATAGACCTTGTCACTAGGGGAAAAATAGAGTGTATTTTTGTACACATCATGAAAGGCCTTATAACTCTACTAGGAAGCTTGTAAAGCCTTAGAAACATGATCTTGTTTAAGCAAAGGTTTGCAAAAGGGACAAGGAAGAGTTTTTCTCTTTTTTCTCTCAGGGAGTACCATAAGGTTGGAATTGTAAAGGAAACTCATAGGGGGGAATATGTTTATACCCAATGAAAGATTGGAAAGGGGAAAAGATAGTAGAAACATGAACTTCCCTATTATAATTGTGTTGGACAATGTGGAGGGTAGCATACCACTATTGAGATTTTGTAAATTGAATGCGAAGGGCATGAAACAGACTACAATTAACAACTTCAGTTTGTCCATCCATCTATGGATGGAAAGAAGTGGATTATTTGAGGTGACACCCCAAGAGAGATCAGATAGTTTTCCAAAATGTACTAAGGAAATGTGCATCACGATCAGAGATAATGTTGGAGGGGAGACCAAAATGAGTCCACACATGAGTGGAAAAGAGATCACCCGTTTGAGCAACAATAACAGTGTTAGTGCAAGGGACAAAAATGGCCATTTTGGAGAAGTGACACACAACCAACCAAATGGAATCCTGATGATGAAATGTCATGGGAAGACTGGTGATGAAGTCCATAGAGATAGATTCCCAGGGATGGGAGGGAATAGGTAAGAATTGATATAGTCCATGCTTACAATTGTTTGGATTATTTTTACTACAGAGGGTACAAGGTTGGATGAATTTCTAAAATTGGTGTTGTAAAGAAGGGTAAAAGAAGCGGTATTGAATATGTTGAGTAGTTTTGAATGCACCAAAGTGCCCTCCATAAGAGGAGGTTTGGGCTTCACAAATGAGAATCATCAGTAGTAGGAACACATAACTTGTACACATAACTTGTACATCTTATACAACAAACCATACTGAATGTGGTAGTCTAGGAAAGGGGTCTGGTTAATGATGGTAGGTTGTTGTTGTCACAAACCCTAATATTTTTTTTTTAAATAGCATAATTGCAGTTTATATATTTTGAAACAATTGTAGGTTGTACCTTAGGTTTTCTATTGATATTATAGGTTCATATTTACTGATCAAAGTAATCAAACCTTTAGTTATTTCTAAGTTGTCATATTCATTCTTGATATTACGGACTTACATAGAAATCTGATCAAAGGGACTAAACTTGTTAACACTATAAATCCTTACAATATGCATCATAATTTCTTGAAATAACATTATAGTCAATTTTTATGAAAATCGCGCATATTGAATAACTCTAGAAAGGAAATATGGTATACGGAACTAATTTTCCTTATACCAAAATTGAACTAAATTAACCCTTATACTCTTATGAAATAAAACATGTTAAATCAACACTTCAATCAAATTAAATTTACCTATTGTATGATGTTAACAATTGTTGTGATCGTCATCCTTTGCAAGGGAAAATGGAAAATACTTAGAAAATTTTTGGTGAAGTCTTGTTGAGTTTTAAATGAGGTTGAATATAGAATAATCTTAGCCATTTCTCTTAAACAAGTGTTTCCCCAATCCATCACTACCTGGAGGTAGTACCGGATATCAAAATCAACCACACCTCGAGACTATTACGAGGTTTGTCTAAAACCCTGAGGATAGTTATTTCTCAAACCTGGTTTACTCTGTAAGAAAATTTGTTGTGTTCAACGAGATCTCTAGAAGAGTGTTGTGAAGTGTCTTACTGTTTAAGGAATTTTCTACTCGAGGAGATACCCTATAGGCTTACCTTGTGCAAGGAGTCACCCATTAAACTTAATTTTTGTGAGAGGTTACCTTGTGAGTTTTCACTACATGCAGAGTTCCTCCTTCTTTGAAAAGAGTTATTCAACCCTTGACGGTTTCCATCCAGAGACAATAAAATTGTTCTTCTACTCTAACTACATTATAACTTGATTTTTTGTTATGTCCTACCTCTGTCATATACAGGGGTGATTTTAAGAACCCCCCCTAACTTTATATGCATAATAAATGGGCAAATCCCCATGATACATAGGAAAATTTGAAGGCTATTTTATCAATAATATAATATTTATATATAATTTATTGGCGAATCTTTTAGTCAATTATATAATCTTGTAAAATCTTGGAGAATCTTTCACTAAATTATAAAATTTTGTAAAATAATGGTGAATCTTTCACTGAATTATTAAATCTTGTAAAATATTGGCAAATCTTTTACTAAAATATAAAACGTTATGAAGTCTTGGTGAATTTTTTGATAAAGTATAAAAACATATAAAAGAATAGGAAAACATATTCATTAAAATGTAATATACTCATTTTACATGTTTGTAAAAGAAACATAGTTTGTTCCTTATCCAAACAATGTTGCAAGCATCAAGGGTTGTGTTTTCCATGGTTCAGTGAATGATTATGGTACTTGCAGGTTTCAAATACAATTCGAATGGAAGGTTTTGATGATGGGAAATTGAGTTGTGTTAGAAATAATTCGCTAGTTAGTAATTGGGTATTGGTATTTATGGGAAGGATTCTCACAGTTAGTGAGAATCAAGCTCAAATGGTGAACTTGAATATATGGGCAGGCTTCAAAATATGTTTGAAGTTAAGCTATCCCACTCACTTTCAACCGAAAATAATACTAGTAGTTAGTATCCCCACATGGATTTACTCAAATCCCTCAATTAATGTTTTCAATTCTTCAGCTACTTGTTTAGTGACACCCCTACTCTCTCCCATGATAGGATTCTCACACTTGATAGCAACCCCCAGACATGGATTTATGAAAGTTTCCTTTTCAACTGATGAAAATACAAGCCACATAAATCCTTTTCCTTACATTCATTCTACAAATCCATGCATTATAGCCTTCTTATTCAACTTGCACTTTCTCCTTTTGGTCATCCCTTCTACCTCCATTTCCCCTGCTACCTTATTTTTCAATCTTCCCAAGTAAACTTCAACACCATCTCTTGCTCTTAGTATACTAACTACTTTCTTATTGTTCTCCAACACCATGAAAACCATAAACACTGCATAATCCCCAACTAACCAAAAACATGACATAATCCCCAACTCAAGAAAGACCCTTTCTAACATACCCATTGGTAAAATCATCAAAAGTTTTAACAAAATTAGTGTATGTTGTTTTATTGGGTCAAGCTTACACTTTGATTCAATATTATTGGTTTTTTCGTTACCATCTGGAAAAAAACATTATATGGGAACCCAAGTCTAAAAAGACAACTTAACTATTCCTGCAACTTCATTCTTCCAAAAAATCATTCTGGCATATTTGATCATCTATCTAGGATAGTTTAGTACACCTAGTTTCATCAAAAAGTTTAGTTTGTGCCTTGGAATTGGCTCTTGTAAATTATCACTGATACTATTTTCTTGGATTCCTGAGGCATTTTTGAGTTTAGCAACAGGGAAATTTATATCATCTCTTCTAGGGATGAATTATAATCCTCTAGAAATAAGATGCTCAATTCATGCTACAAAATGAAAGGAAATAAAAAAAATATTTCCTTGACCACCAAACATATTAAAAAAATAATCATAATTATGGAAAACACATTGAGTACCCACAGAATAACTAAATGGTGTAGGAGCACCCTCATCGTCATCAAATGAGGATGGGTGGAGGACAACTCAACACCCAATGTGCACTTCAAGTCAAGATCAAATTTCCAAAAGAGGGTGTGTTTCTTAAAATTTTGAAAGCCTTGTAATTAAGACCCTTTTTAATGTTTGGAGGTTAGCTTCATTGGAAACAATCTGATGAGACTGTATTATATTAAATTTCTGGATGATTGTACAGATGCTGAGCAGTAGCTCAGATCTGATTTGTAATGGCCATTTATTGAGATAAGGCCTTAGTAGTTATGTGCCTTTAATTCTGATTAGATATCATTGAAGTAGGTTGGAAGGAAGGCTCGAGAAGCCTTTTTCATGTATATTACTTGCAATTTACACCCATTGAGTTAGTTGTTGCTGGGTTGTGGAAGAGGAGAAGAGGAGGAGATTGTAAGAACTATGTGTGTGCATATTTTCATTTTTTAATACAAGAAAAGAAGATTACTTCAAATACTTGGGTTTTTATCTATCTATGAGCTATTTGTTTGAATGAGGTTATGTTTACTATGTTTTACATGCCTGTACATGTGTTTTCATGTTTTTACGAATGAATCTTTAGGATTTGTATAAGTTTCAATTGTTTCTCTTCTTGAAAGCTTCAGTGCAAGGAGTGCACCACAAGGAGTGCACAGGCCGAGAGTCGTTGAAAAGACTCTAGAGCTCAGGAGAGATAGAGGGAAAGTTTGTAGAGAGATTACAATGTTTGCACATATACACTTTTGACTATAAATCCTCTGTGAAAGACTCGTGCAAGGAATGCATAGGGCCGAGACGGTTAAGAAGTGTTGAAACTTCTTAAGGAAGGTAAAGTTCAAGGAGTACATGGGGTCGAAACTGTTAATAAGTGTTGAAACTTTCTAAGGTAGGGGAAAGTTTTGAAGGTTCCGAGTTTGGAGGAGCAACATTAGGTGGGCGTCGGGGTCGAAACCCTTTGAATATTGAAGCCCAGAAGAATTATCTTTCAAAATCCCTAAGGAAGGAAGAATTATTGAAGGCAGGAGACGAACATATGATATCCGTTAGGGAGTTGGTAAAAGATTGAACAACCATCAGATCTGGGGAAACTTGCACTAGATTTAAGCTCTGAAGTCCTTCAGACTTCATGTATTTGGGAGGTTCGAGTACAGAGTACGGAGGAGCCTAGGTCCCTGAAGGCCCGAACCAATCATGACCGTCTGATTTCCTGAGGACACGTGTCACATGATCGCGTGTTTCAATGCAATTACAGTTTGGAGGAACCTAGGAAGGGGGGTTTGTGGGTCCTAGACTTCCGAAGACCTAGAGGTCTGAATTCAATCTCAGTCATCAGATTGAGTGACACTTGGCATCATATAAGCCATTCGCAAGTTTATCATTCGAAAGGATAGCAGGTTGGAGGAGTGAGGACTCCCAAATATCGGAGTGTCGAAGTCCATCAAGATTGTCGATCATGAATACACGTGTCACTAGATCAAACGGTTCGAAGAACGAAATGTTTAGAGGATCCATGGAGTAGGGAGTTACAAGGCACGTGAAGGCCCGAAGGTTGGAGAAATCCTCAACTGTTGATTAGAGAGGGGACACGTGGAGGGAGAAGATTGATTCCTCTTATTCGACGTTCAAAGGGTTGTAAGGTGTGGCGATGGGAAATTTTACGAACCCCTGAATCCTGAAATAGATTAGACCATCCATCTGGTAGTTCTCTAGAGTCATTGATCCACAAAGGTAGCAATCCTTTGATCCATTACTTCGGAGGATCGAGAGGCAGGTATATAAAGGACCCCTGAAGCCTGAAACTATGAAGTGTATAATGATTTGATGGTGGAACGAGGGTTGTTCGATCTCCTTCAGAGTCCGACTCTCTAGGAGAAAACTTGTGTTGGGAAGGTATTACCTGCCAAAGCCCAGATAGTGGAAGCCTTTCTATTTGTATATCTAGGTAGAGATCTAGAGTCATCGATCCCACAGGAGTTCGATGCACTGCAAGTTCATTGTTTGGGAGAAACACAAGGGTTGTTTGTTGAAGACTCCCGAAGATTGAAATTTCTGAAGTCCCGAATTGGGTGGAGTAAATGGAATAAGCTCAAAGTTTCAAGCCCAGGGTCACGTGGACCTCATCCCTGACTAGAAGAAGCCCTCTAAAAGGAATTTTTGGCCCGAATAAGAAGGAAAAGGCCTGTGGAAACAAAAGAGAAGGTTCAGTGGGAACCGGTGAGCTGATCCAGCTCCCAAATTTTGAAGATCCTTAGAATGAGAGGTCAAGCCAACCCCAAGAGGAGGTGGGGGTATGCACCACTAAATCCATATATTAAGCCTAATATCATATGTTTCTCAAATAAATGTCATGACAAAATGGTGATTTTTTTTTTACGCAACAAAGGTCTTTAAATTTAACCCAAACCTTTGACTCAATGGAAATCAGATGAAGCCAATCATGCCAAAACAAAAGATTCAGTCAGACATCAAATGAGAACTAGAAGCATTCAAGGGACTAACACAATTTTTAACCAAAATAAACCCAAAATTCCAAACTTGACAAAATGATCCAAAATGCAACAAACAAACAAACCATTAAAATTTACATCAAAGAAATGTCATCTACTTGAATGAGCCCATTCTTACTTAGCGAAAGTTTTGTTAAATAAAAACAAAAAAAAGCATTCACACAGTTAGAGGAGGAAGACCTTGCCCGATATTCAAAGGCGATTTCTCAAGCCTACAAGATCATACATTTGAAGTCTGCACTCAAGTGTTAATGGCGAGAAGAACAAAAGTTTTGATTCAGACATAAAACCTGATGTAGCTGTTGTTTTATTTGAATGTCTTGGTGCCAAACAAAATCATTTGAAGAAGTATGTAGATTGGTACATGGATAGAGGTATTCATGTTGTGACCTTTTGATATCCCAATAAAGAATCTC
>JZKD02S1660256.1:200042-213350 GCA_000966675.3 Picea glauca | reverse complement strand
CTTCACAAATTTATGAACAGTCACAGTTAAAACAAAGTGTTTTTGCAGGGGTTATTTCTTGTTGAATTAAGGTAAAAGTCACAGTTACTAGAGTATTGTTGTGAAGAACATTTTCGATTTACAACTAATGTTTCCACCATTGAATTGTGATAGTTGAAACCTATCACTAGAAAGAACAAAATTCACCCTACAATCCAATTTTCCACCAAATTGTGATAACTAAATTGAAAGGATCTATAACTTTTTGAATTCTTTGATCTAGTACCCCTTTCCATTACCACAAATAAATCTCAAAGACAATTGGAGCAACTTCGAGCAAATAAATTGGAAGATGACAAGTGGAAATCAATTGCACAATCCATTGATGATTGAAGAAGGATTGTCTCATTGGAACACCATAACTAGTTAAGCCCTTCATTCTAAGAGAATTCTAATATACTTAAAATGTATAACTTGGACATGATAAACAAACTTGAAAATGAAAATCTGGCCTTCAAGGAAAAAATAGGAAATTGAAGAAAAATATGAAAAAAATGATTTGTTAAAATTTTTGAATTTGAAAGATGTAAAATTTGTAGAGGAATTATTCTCAAGTAGGCTACCAACTAGAGTATACACATTATATTTGAGAGAAATGGTATGTATTCTCAATACATGGAATTGCTTCCCACTTGACATTCCAATTGGAGAGACAAAAATAATTCACTGAAGTTTACCATAGTTGTGTTGATGGGAAAAATAATATCCATGTGATTTTTACTTCCAGAAATTGCAATCTGATTATTACATGCAATGGTCTCATGATCCATATGTGGGTGATGTGAAACTGAGAGCCTTCTACTCTTAGATGAAGAATGAAGAAAATAGGTCCACTAAGGCTCAGAATTACACAAGAAAGGAGAATTACTGCTAGTCTATGGTAATGACAAAAAGTACTAAACTATGAGAGGTATTAACCAATCATGCCAACTTGGTAATAGAGACAGATTTGATTTTAGTCTTGGGTAATGACAAAAATTACTAAACTATGAGAGGTATTAACCAATCATGCCAACTTGGTATTAGAGACAGATTTGATTTTAGTCTTGAAAGAGAGACAAAAGTAAGAAGTGGGACAATACCAAAACATTATTAAATATTCAAAGGATAAGTTTTTTAAATATTTATCAATCTAGATAGGAAGATATCACACTTCAATTGAAGAGGATAGAGCCATACTACTTATTCTAGTTCATAATTCTTCTTAGATTCCAATTGGATAGCCATAGGAACTTGAGTTGTGAATACTTATGTAACTTATACATTATTGATCAATAAGATCTTGTTATCAGTTTTCATCTAGATCATGTTTAATGGTTCATGGGACTTCCTTGGGTGAGGTCCCACTTAAGGGAAGGATATTAGTGAACCCCTATTCTTGTGTAGTGTAGCGTGGTTTCATTGTTTACTAGTATATTTCTTTGGGTTCTTTCATTTTGAATGCTTGTGAATATTATTGTCCTGTTCAGTTTCAATATGTTAATGAGAAGGTAGTAGATGAGTTCATTTCTTTCATTATTTTCTTATTGAATGGAGTGATGATATATACATTGTATGTTTTCAATGACTTGCATAAACAAATGGTAATCAAATTCATTACTCTAATTTACTTGAATGAATTTATGTTGATTTACTTTTGGTAAAAGGTAGGTAGTTGTGTATTTCATCATTGCACAAGAGATTAGAATTTAGGATTCTTTCACTCTTTACTTATCAGTAGATTAATCTATGTAGTTTTCATATATATTGCACAATGCCTCTAATTTTTGTATGTCCCATAGTTGATAATTATTTAATCGAGTTATGGAATTTCAATACTTTATTGTTGCAATTTTGTAGCATGTTGGGAGGTTCAACTAAAACAATATTTGAAGACGAAGTAGAGGGAAAACAAAAGATTGTCCACAAGTCAAGTTCACATTATTTATATACATTTTGTGGAGGTGGGAGAGAATGGATTATACATGGACCAATTTACTAATTCCTGGAAGAGATCTAGATATAATGAGTGTATATTCACATTGCACTATGTATTTCCTGATCTTTAAATATAGAAATCCTTGCAACTGTAAAAACACAATTAATAAAATAACCAAAGCAAGATATCCATTTCAAAATTGGAGTTTTCCCATATAGGAATATATAGGGTATATCATTTGTTATATGTGCATGTTTGATTGAGTATTTAGAAGAACTGGAAAAACTGAGCTAAGGTAACTATAATTGTTTCTTGGGTTATTATTTTGCAAATGGTTATGGAGATTGTTGGTGTTTAGCATACTTTGGAGCACAACCATAATGGAATCATTTCATGATGGAAGAAGGATTCGATCAATAGGAAGCTAGAAGAGGTTGTATGAGAGGTTTGATTGAAAAAAATACTTAAAGAGGAAACTGAGGAAAAACAAAGGATTTTTCACATGTTAGGTAGATGTTGTTTTTGCATAGTTTGTAGAGGACAAAGAAAAACAACTCAAACATGGACTGATTTATTGGTTCATAAAAGAGATCTAGAGATAGTGAGTGAATCATTCTCATTGTCAAAAATAAGGTTGATGATTAGCAACCATATGCACCCTTACATGTATGCCAATAGCTACAGCCATATTTTAAAACCAATTCTCTGCTATCTTATTTGCTCACACCAGAAATGAAAAAATAATTGAGGGATGCCTCTCATAAGAAAAAGAAATAGATTTAAAAGTAAGTTTATTGTTGAAAATCTCCATGGTGGGCCATGGTTCCATCATTAATGTAATATTACATTGTAGAGCTACAATAAATATGAAGGTGCAATTTCCTCAGGAGTCGGAATAGCTTACCGTGATTTCCTCTGGAGTTTGGATATCAACACGTTGCCAAATATTCAAGAATAAAAAATCGTGTTATAGATTTGTCTTGTTGATATCCTCGGGCCTGATCTGAATACCCTCCAAATGTTGTGTTTTTTGACAAAGAGATAATACGTGATTTATAGAAGATGGGAGGGTGAAATCGCCAACAGAACTCCCCTTATTCTTTGGAAATCAGGCGAACTGAAGAGTGTAGCTTCCCATACCATGAAATTAGATCGAATTAAACTGTAAACCCTGATTTATACCCAAAGGGTGAAGTTGCTACCGGAGATTACCATATTTATGGAAATGGGGCGAATCGAAGCTTGTAGCTCCAAATTTCAAGAGCAAAACATTTTTTTTTTCCTCTCTCCCTCATAAAAACCTGGGCTAACCCCCCATACGATTTTTTTTTTAAAATAAAATAGGGACGAATAATAATTTTTTTAGGAAAACACTCCAATACAAAAAAATCACCCAATAAAAATTTGAAACCCCTTAAATTTCGTCCATGAGCGAAATTTCACCCCTAAAATCACCCATGGTCATATATATTATTTTCGTAAACTTTGATACTAACGTTGAATCTAATGTTACAAGTCGGTTTTAAATATAAAAGCATGTGTGTTCTCTAATGAAGTCAATGTAGTGAACGTCATTCCTACACTGGTTAGTATTAAATTAGATTAAGTTGGTTGCACAAGTTTAATTCCTCAATTTTCTTCGTATTCATCTTAGTAGATTGAACAACCACTACTAACAGTCATTTGTTGCTTTTATTTTTGGGTCAAAATAAAATGGTGTAATGATCATGTTCCAATTCAAATTTGTGGTATACATTATTCCTAACATGTATGTGTTTTCCTCATGGTTTACTCTCCAGGAGTCGCTAGTACATATTTCAATCTCAATATGTATATGTGAGTTAGTAATTTTCTAACTCTTAGATTCGCTAATGGGTTGTAATATAACAATAGTCCTGTAAGGATTATAGTTTATGCTTCTAATTTCCTTTCAAACATAATTTGCAATAATTATTTTGAGTCTAGACAGAGAGTTTCAAAGCTATTTGTTTACATAGGATACACGATTTACCATATATAGGTTTTTTGTTAGGATATTTAGACACTTAGGAGTTAGTTAAGATATAATTGGTCTATTGTGTCGTTAGGTAAAAGTTTTTTTTCTAGTGTGTTTCTTTAGTATGCATTAATATGCATTTGTAGTTAGGAAATCTGATGGTCACGATATGTTCCTGACATAGAGTGATCTCACGGTTCATACTCTTCTCGATCTTAATGGCCATTGATATGTAGCTTAGCACCCAATTGGTCCATGATCTCTATCTAAATGGAATGGAGGGTCAATTGTCGATGATCGATTGTGAGAAAATATCTTGTAAAATATCTCTATAATCTTTTTCTTTGCATTAATAAACTGCTCCAAGTGGCCGCGTTGGTTGGGGTCATGGATGTTTCACCGTAGGGGTTTTACCACGTGAAAACATTAGTATGTTGATCTTTGATCTGGTTAATATGTGAGTGGTTACTAAAGGTGTTCGTCCTCTTTTGGAATACATGTGTTTTCGAACATGGTATCAGATCTTGTTTGAAGACCCGTTCCTGTTGTAGATCGAGATCATGAAACCGAGTTGCCTCATCTCCATTTTCTGTCATTTCTGTACATTTGTGGGCAGAGAGGACTATTCCATTGCATCCAGAGCACTTGTTTTCATTCAAGAACACTTTTCGTTTCGCTCGAAAAGGTTTACGTTTTCCCAAGATACGACCATTACAGTCAGATCTGGAGGTATAACATTTGAATATGCATTTTTTAAATTTTTTTGCAGAGAAGTATTTTGGTTTTATTTTGGTTTTGTATTTTTTTATTTCCAGGTCGCTACTCTTTTAGATCTGCGTATTCACTTTTCCCCGCGGCCTATGCGATCTCAGAAAATAAAAAACAAATAGGAAAAGGTGCATCTTCTGGGTAAGCTAATTGAGATCTAACCCTTGTTGTCATCGAGAAGCGAAATTTTTTCTTGTGTCAAAATAGTATTTTTTTAGCACGCTCTCCAAGGTTGTCTTCCACAACAACACCCCCAATACTCCTTCTGAACATTACAATATGTTTTGTTAGACCATTTGGTTAAAAGTTGCCTTATTAAGTAAGAGGTCTTGAGTTCAAGTCTCTCTTTTGTTACTTTTTTTGAAAAAGTTCATGCTAAAATTGTAAAGTGTATTTCACTTCAAGTATAAAAGTGAATAACTATAAGTAGCTTTAATATTTTATTTTAGAGTTATTTATTTTGCATGCAGATTTTCTTTGTAAAAGTGAGCTCCACTTCTCTTTATAAAAGTGAGTCACTTCATAAAGCAACTTACAATACCACGTGGTCCTTTGGTTATCGTTTATGCCTTTTTTTTAAAAGGGCATAACTCTCACATCCAAAGTCCTTTTTCAGTGCCGTTTCTTTTTAAACCGCATAATTTTTCGAGCTCTTTCCATTCAGATCATCAATTTAAATTTTTAAATATGTATTATTTTCATATTTAATATGGATTCTAAAAGTAATCTCTTACTTACCAGCACCAACTACTTCCAATGGAAATCCCATATGGAAGATTTATTAGGAAGTAAAGGCTTCTACCGGATTACCTTGGGAAAGGAAACAACACCCACAGATGCTGATAAGAAATCAAAATGGGATAATATGAATGACGAAGCATGTTGATTAATCTAAATGTCCATCTCTCCTGATTTAAGGTTCCACCTTCAATAAATTGATAAACCCAAAGAACCTTGGGAAAAGATTGAATCTGTGTTTGGTAAACAGAGTATTATTCAAGAACAATAGTTAGAAAATTAAGTACTAACTTTAAGTCCAAGTGTTTTTTCTTGCACTGAAGACTATCTATCTAAGTTGAAAACACTCAAAACTTTATGTGAAGAATGTAAGATAAAGATAGACGAAGATCGTTGCATCTATCTTATTATTTCTAAGCTAGGTAGTGCATATTATGTGTTTGTATCTACCTTTTATGCCATGCAAGAGGCTCTAGGGGCAGCTTATCAAAAAGCTAGTCTTGATAACTTTTGAGATGCTTTGATTAGAGAGAAATATAAACTAGTACAACTTGGAGTGATCAACATTGCAGGTACCTCCAACAAAGCCGTAGTTGTGCATCAGAAAGATAAACCCAAGAATCCCAAGAAGCAACATCCTCGCCACAACAACAAGCAATATAAGGGTCCCAAACCTACTCAGACAACTTTTGCTCCTAATGAAGAAAAAGGAGAAAAATATAAAAATAAGAATACTAATAGACATTGAAACTTTTGTGATAAATATGGTCATGATGAGTCCAAATGTTTCAAGAAGATGGAAGTTTTAGAAGCAGTGATGAAGAAGAAGAACATCAATATTGATTCTATTTCTTCTTCTTCTTCTCATGGACATGTACTTTTTGCTTTTGGTTTCTCCTTCAATACAAATTCTACTTCTACTTCTACTTCTGATGAGTGGCTTATTGATTTTGGAGCATCCTATCATATGGCTAAGGATAGAGCCATATTTTCTACTCTAAATGAATATAACACCAAGCAAATATTTTTCGTTGATGATAGATCTCTTAATGTTGAAGGATATGGAATAGTTCAAGTAGAAAATGGTCATTTCAATGATGTATTATGTGTTCCAAGTCGTTCTTGTAACCTTCTATCAGTATATCAAATCACTCATTCAGGTGAAGGTAAAACCTTAGAGTTTTCACCTCACCAAGTTGTAATCAAGGATCTAAAATATCCTAAGCATGTTCTTGCAACTAGAATTGTTGATGATATTACCAGGTTGTAAAAATTTGACAACTTTGGGTCATCATCTCTTTCATTAGTTTTTGTTTCACATAGTGATGACTTGAGAAAACTTTGGCATGAGCAGTTTGTTCATCTAAACTATCGCTCATTGCAACAACTATGTAATCAAAAGGTGGTGACCGGTCTTTCTCTTGTTTCATGCAGAGATGATGTTTTTGCTAGTTGTGTTCTCGACAAACATTATCGAGACAATTTTGACAAACATGCCTCTTGGCACACCTCAGGTCCTTTACAACTTGTTCATAGTGATTTGTGTGGTCCACTTTCTTCTCCTTGTTTTTCTGGGTGCAAGTATTTCTTAACTTTCATTGATGACTTTTCCATACGTACTTGGGTTTACTTCTTAAAACTTAAGAGTGAAGTTTTTGACAAGTTTTTGGCCTACAAGGCCCTTATAGAAAAGCAATCTGGACATCAAATTCAAAGGTTAAGAACAGATAATGGAGGCGAATATGTGAACAATAATTTTACAAGTTACTGCACTACATAGGGAATCCAAATGCAACATACTGTTCCATATACACCACAAAAAAATGGTGTTGCTGAGAGAAAGAGCCACACATTAAAAGAATTGGCTAATTGTATGATCCAATCTAAGGGATTAAGTCTAAAGTATTGAGCGGAAGCCATCGACTATGAAAATTACATAGTAAATCACACTCCCACAAAGGCTCTTAAAAATATAACACTGGAAGAAGCTTGGATTAAAATTAAACCAGATGTAAGTCACTTCCATGTATTTGGAAGTATAGCATGGGCTCACATTCCTGATGAGAAAAGGAAATCATTGCAGCCTAAAACTGAGAGGTGTCTATTTGTTGGTTATTCTAAAGATGTCAAAGGTTACAAACTTCTTCAATCAAATTGTAATGAAATTATTATTAGAGGAGATGTTAAATTTGATGAAAATCTCTTGGCCTGCGAGCCTAATTCGACATTTTTGCCTTCTTTGGCCTGTGATCATAATTCGGTGGTTGTGGATTCTTTGGCTTGTGAGCCATCTTCGACGTTTGTACCTTCTTCTGATCTATTTTATTCTTCGTATGATGATAGTGAGGATGAAAATACACCTCTGCCTGCTCACCCTCCTCCAGATGAGTCCTTTGAACCTGAACCAACACCATATCCACCGCTTCGTAGATGGGTCTATTCAACACGAGAAGCAGCTATTGATCTTGTCGGTGATCCTTCAGATTAGGTCAAACATGTTAACCGTTCCAACGAGCCTCTTCTCTTTTGGCTCAAGTTTCAAAAACTCATGATCCAGAGATATTTGCAGAAGCTTCAGGTCATCCATATTGGGATACAACAATGAATGAAGAGTATCGTTCTTTAATGGAAAATGATACTTGGGATCTTGTACCTCTTCCAAAAGGAAGAAAACTTGTTAGATGAAAATGGGTCTATAGAACTAAGTATGAATCAGATAGAAGTGTTGAAAGACACAAGGCTCGACTAGTTGCCAAAGGATTTTCCCAAGTTGAAGGAATTGACTATAATGAAACCTTTTCCCCTATAGAAAAAATGAATTCCATCTGCCTTTTTCTTGCCCTTTTTGCCTCACATAAATGGGAGGTCCATCATATGGATGTTTAATACAGCTTCTTGCACGGAGATTTGCAAGAAGAAATCTACATGAAACAACCTCTTGGCTATGTACAAAATGACTCTAGCCTTGTTTTTTGCCTCAAGAAAACTCTTTATGGTCTCAAGCAAGCTCCCCGAGCTTGGTATGCCAAAATGGATAGCTTTCTTATTTCCACTGGATTCTCTAGATGACATTCTGATCCTAATGCCTATACCAAGAAAGTAGGAATCCATCTCATAATCCTTCTCCTTTATGTTGATGACCTTATCCTTACTGGTAGTGACTCAAAACTTTTAAACCATGTGAAAACCATGCTTAAAAAAAAAAATGAAATGACAGGCTTAGGCTTTTTGCACTATTTCCTTGGCCTCCAAGTTTTGCAAACCAATGAAGGAATTTTTCTTTCCCAGTCTAAGTATGCTTGTGACCTTCTTCGCCAATTTCACATGGATGATTGTAAACCAACCCCTTCTCCCTTCCAGTCTAGAGTCAATCTTACTGCCACTTGTACTTCTCCTGAAGTTGATGCTACTCTATACCATCAGTTAGTTGGTAGCATCTTATACTTGATTCATACCCATCCCGATCTTTCCTTTGATTTTGGTATTGTTTCCTAGTATATGAAAAATCCCCATGAAAGCCATTGGAAAGCAGCTAAAAGGATAGTTCTCTATGTTCGTGGTACAATTCAGTTCAGGATACATTATAGTTAAGGGAGGACTCCTTTATTGGTTGGTTTCACTGATTCAGATTGGGCCGTGGATACTGATGATCGGAAGTCTACTATAGGTTATGTTTTCATTGTTGGTTCAGGACCTATCACTTGGGCTTGTAAGAAACAACAGGCTATTCCACTTTCTTCAATAGAAGAAGAGTACTGAGCAGTGGTAAATGGAAGTCAGGAGGCCGTGTGGCTTCAACAAATCCTTTCAGAGTTTGGATTCCAACACCAACATCTAACCAGCCTTTGGTGTGACAATTAGAGTGCCATCAAGCTCGCCAAAGACCCATTTCAACATCAACGTGGAAAGCACATCAAGATACACATGCACTTCATCAGAAATCTCATTCATGATCAAGTTATTGAAGTGTTCTTTTGCCCTACAGAAGATCAAGTTGCAGACATTTTCACAAAGTCTCTTACAAAAGTGAAGTTTTCCAAACTTCGATCTATGTTAGGAGTTCAGGAAGTTGTCATTAATGGGGGATAGGATCTAATGCCTCCTTCCTTCTCCTATTGTGTCACTATTGTAAATCCTTCAATTCTATCCCAAGTTATTCTTAAGGGGGGATCTTAGGATATTTAGACACTTAGGAGTTAGTTACGATCTACTTGGTCTATTGTGTTGTTAGGTAAAAGTGTATTTTCTAGTGTGTTTATTTAGTATGCATTAGTATGCATTTGTAGTTAGGAGATCTGACGGTCATGATATGTTCCCGACATAAAGTGATCTGACAGTTCATACTCTCCTCGATCTTAACGACGATTGATCCATGGCTTAACACCCAATTGGTCCATGATCTCTATTTAAAGAGCATGGAGGGTCATTTGTCGATGATCGATTGTGAGAAAATCTCTTCTAAAATCTCTCGATAATATTTGTTTTTGCATTAATAAACTGCTCTAGGTGGTCCTGTTGGCTGGGGCAGTGGATGTTTCCCCATAGGGGTTTTACCACATGAAAACATCGATGTGTTGATATTTGATCTTGTTATGTGAGTGGTTACTGAAGGTTTTCGTCCTCTGTTGGAATACCTTTGTTGTCTAACATTTTTATGGTATTTATGTACAAATATATGTAAGATATTTTGAATGAAACCCTATGGGTTTTGTATGTCCTTCTAGGTTGTTAAAACATATTTTGTTTTTCTCTCTAAATAAAGTTTTTCTTATATCGATTTGGTCTTGTAACATTCTTTTACAAACTGTTATTGCATTCTTATTTTATAGTAAAGAACCCCTCTCTAATGGGATTTACTTTCCTTAGTAACTCCTTTACAATTAAAAATGTATTTAAATTATGTTTTCATACTGTTTTCCCTTAAGAATACCTATTTATATATGGTAATTACTTTGTTGTTAGGGAATGTATGTATTTCCATGGTTGTTATGCATATAATAAAATTATGACTATCTCATTAAAAACAAAGGTGATATGCATATCTCTTTATTTTCTTTTGACTTCTATGAGTTTATATATAACTATCTGTTAGCAACATTACTTGTCTTCAGCATCAGGATATCCAGGTCTGCAAGCTGCACAAGGAGTGCCCAAGCGCAGTGAACAGAAGAAGTCCTTTTCGGACTTAAAAATCAAGTGAGCGGGAAAAATTACAGTGTCAACGGTCTGGATCCATCCATATGAGCATATCAACGGTTGGTGGGAAATCATGAATAGAAAGGTGCACCGAAGATAACGCAATGGATGGTGCCCATATTGTGTGCAGGGAAAGATAACAACCGTCCATCCAAAGGGCACGTGGCGTGAGATCCACTCGCATCGACATTTCAACAATCAAGAGTTCGAAGGGTGAAGGTTCCATGTTGTCTTATCTCTTGAAACCCCGAACCCTGAAAGCGCTGAAGGTGCTCAAGGTAGGGCCTGCAGTATCACGAGGTAATATCGACTGTCCATCCACAGGAGGACCCTGGCACGCGATCGGGCTCCTTGCCTATTCGCTCATCTCGACTCCAACGCAAAAATAGAAGCTCCTTTGTATCCCCAATGCCTGAGGTGTCGAGAGTGCCCAGGACCTGGGCCCACAACATCATCGGGAAAGTTCAGGTCCACCAGATCTAGAGGGATGCATGGTGCTAGATCAAGCCATGTCGACGTTTCGCTCATAGCGATTTCAAGAAGCAAGGATCAACCCCTACATATCCGCGAATGCCGAAAGCAGCTTTGAGAGTAAGCATAGAGTCACAACCCATGGTCACTTGGGAGACAAAGGGAGCTGTGTAAGAGGGGCCAAAGACACCAAGTTCAGTTACAGAGGACACCATTGCGATATCTAGGCACCTCGGATTTGATTCTCAACCCTGTGTCTCACGAGGAGTAAATAAAGGCATGAATGGGTGGTTGAAACCTTCTTTCATTAATTAAGCGTGAGGTATGGAGGGTCTGGCAAGCAGTCTGCTTGAAGGAGTCCTATGTACCATTTTTTTTAAGTAGCCATGCCGGATTCTTCGAAGAGACAACAAAGTCTGCACACGCTAGCTAGACACTTAATGGCTTAGCTACCCTCCTTATAGGAGCCATGCGTAGTTAAGATGGCACGTGAAGAAATATTTCAGTACGAGGTTGAATGAAAAGACACCAAGCCCTGGGTGACTGGGCACGCCTCTGTTAGGCAATTTTTCTGAGTATATAGACTCAGTCTTCGTATTTTGTAAAGGATTGATGGTAGAGCGAAGCTCCCGATTGTAAAGTTTTAGTATAGACTCTAGTTCTCTGGTTATGCATTGGTGTGTAAGATTTCTTGTTTAATGACAGACAGTCTTCCCATTCCATCTGGTTTTCATCTTATGCTAAGAGAGTTCATGATCGACTGATTCACACAGATTATGGCAATTATGTTGTGATAAAGGATTTGTTGTGGCATTGTTGCTTTCTCTAGTTTTCTGCGTTTGAATGTAAGAAGATCTCATGTTTAGATGCCTTCTTCTACAGTTTGTTAGGAACCTGATGTTTACGAAGGACCTCTACTTTTATCTTATACAAGTATTCCCCCCTACAAGTTATCTAAGACCTCACTTGCCCATGCATGCCTGGCCTAGTTTCGGAGTTAGAGCCACATTGTTTTGAGTTAACTTCCATTTGATCCCCCCATTAAAAAAATCATGGCATAAACTGATGGGTGTCGGGCTCTGCTCCTGCTGCAATCCAGGTGTGACTTTCGTCGCTAACATTTCTGGCACCATTTCCGGGGACGAAGTTGAAAATTTTCCCTGGGATTGAACGACATTGAACCTCTGATTCCGAAGGTGCATCGGGTATCAGAGCCTTTGAAGATTGCTACTGTGCACCTGGCGACTCCATTGTGATGACTCTCTTGGGGAAAACCTGCTCTATTAATTGTGGCTTTCAGAGGCAGACACACGCAGTCTCATCCACAGGTGCCTCTAGCTACACCTGAAACTGATCTGGAGGTGGTTCTCAGAAAAGGAAATGCCCCTGAAGAAGAATCTTCCACTGTTGAAATAGGTAATTCGACATATCCTTCTGTAAGAACTCCATTTTCTCCTCCTCAGTTTCTTAATAGACCCCCTTCAGAGGTTTCCTATTTCCTGAACTTTGGGAGTGTTCCTGCTGAGTTTTCCCCTCCTGGTCTGGAATTGGAGGGAGAAATCCTTGTCACTCCCCTCTCCTTCGAAGTTGTACCTTGGCATAGAACCAGGACTACGAAACATTTTCCCACTCCTACATAGAGAGGAGCACCCGATGACTTGAGCTCGTTAGTCTTCTCCTTAAATACCCTCTTGTTTCCCACTCCACTTCGAGACTCATTCCCATTAACCCCTTCTCCTCCAATTTATCCTCCACCTAATATTCCTATGGCTGGTGCTAATCCCCCTCTAAATAGAATGGACGCCATAGTCGCTACCAGATATGCTCCCTTAGTTCTACCCCATCCTATGAATCCTCTCCCTACTGGAGATTACTTGAAATACATGCCCAAGTTCACCGGGGAAGGGGATGTAACTGCTAAAGAGCATCTGGCTACTTTCTACAGTTATGCAGACAACCTGAACATCGAAAATGAATATGTCTGGATGAGGGTTTTCATCCAGAGCCTGGATGGTGAGGTCAGGAAATGGTTTAGAGGATTGGCCCCCGGATCTGTTGCTGGGATCAAAGCCTTGGATAGCACTTTCTTGAGACAGTGGGGCGATAGGAAAGACTTCATGTATTACATGACATAGTTCAGTTCTTTGAAGAAAATGGAAGGAGAGTCTGTCTCCGACTTCTC
>JZKD02S1660256.1:180348-199992 GCA_000966675.3 Picea glauca | reverse complement strand
TACATGACAGAGTTCAGGTCTTTGAAGAAGAAGGAAGGAGAGTCTGTCTCCGACTTTTCCAAAAGTTTCAATAAGATGTATATCAAAATCCCTGCCGAGATAAAGCCTTTAGAAGCCTCAGCCAAAATTTCTTATGCTAGTGCGTTTGGCCTTGATTTCTATCTTTTGTTGAGGGAAAGAAGAGCCACTTCCTTAGCTCAAATGCAAGATGTGGCCATAGAGGTGGAATCCAATGTATTAGCAGCTGACAGACTGAGGAACAAGGCCGACACAGAGAGAAGAAAGGGAAGGTCGGAAACCTTAGCGTCTGGATCATCGGTGCCCCACCCTCAAGTGGATGAGTTGACCAAGATGGTGAAGTCTCTGTCTGCAGATATGGAGAGAATAAAGGTGGAGGGAAGACAAGCATACAAGGGCCCTTAGAACACCAAAAACAAAGGAGGTTTCGGGATGCTAAACAATTTTTCTCCCCCGAATGCGCAAAGAGAGAGGGGAAGAGACAGAAAAGACCAAAAGATCTAGGCCCCTTTCCAAAACAATTTTATGGTTGAGGAATAAGAAGGGGGGACAAGAGAGCTTGATCCTGAAATCCATTGCATCGGATACACTCCTCCTTTTCCTCATCTCACTCGATCAACATACGAGGATTCTCTCATGGACAGTCAACTAAATGAACTGAGCAAGGAAGGCAAGGCTAGTGGCAGCCAAGGCAGGTATGATCTGAGGCCAAGGAAAAAGACTATAGCGCCTGACATTCCTGAGAAGCCCACTAGAACAGAGAAACCTACTAATGAAGTATCCGACAGTCACAGAGGTAAGAGGCACCAACCCCTCTCTCCCATAGTCCAGAGTCATGTTCCTGAAATAAAAGAAATTCTGAAGCTTACGTCTTCTTTTAATTTCGAGCATGAAATTCAAAAAATCAGAATCCCTGTGCCCCTGACCGAATTGATTAAATAAGAAGGGTTCAAGAAACACTTTTCTGATCTTTTACAGTCCGAGGTCTCCTCACTTCCCATGGACTCCATTAATTTGCAAGATGAAAAGCCTGCAGTTATTTTAGGTCCTATGGTAGAAGATAGGAATGACTCATCCCCTCCCTTCTACACTTCCTTGAACATACATGACAAGGTACTACACAACTGCTTGATGGATTCAGGGGCTTCTCACAACCTCATGCCCAAAACTGTCATGGAAGAATTAGGGATAGAAGTCACTCGAGCCTATCATAACCTCTATTCCTTCGACTCCAGGAAAGTTCAATGTCTCGGGGTTATCAAATACCTGGTCATGACCTTGTTTCAGTTGCCCATGAAAAGTGTGGTCATGGATATTGTAGTGGCTGATGTCCCCCCCAAGTTCGGTATGTTGTTATCAAGATCTTGGATAAAAAGACTGGGGGGAACTTTACATATGTACTTAACCTATGCTACCATCCTAGTGTTTGGGGGAGAACATAGGACGCTATATAGGGAAGCCCAGTTGTCCTGTATAATCAGTGATGAAGCTAATCCCACCAACCATCCTATTTTTTCCTTAGACACTGATTTAGGTTCTAGTTTACTGCAACTCACTCATACTCCCGAGCCCCCTCTTGAACTCAGAGAGCAGCCCACCACTCCTCATGAGTTTTCTCCCTCCATCACCCCCATCTGGAAAATGTTTTTTGATGGAGCCTGTTCCAGGGAAGGTGCTGGTGCTAGGGTGTTTTTTGTGTCCCCTTCTTAGGAAACCATGTCCCTGTCATATAAGCTGGAATTTGAAACCACCAACAATGTGGCAGAGTATGAAGCCCTTGTTCTAGGATTGAGAGTTGCAAGGGAAATGGGAATTCAGGAGGTAGCAGTGTTCGGAGAAGCAGAGTTGGTGGTCCAACAGATCAGAAACGCTTATCAAGCTAAGCACCCTCGACTCAAGAATTATAGAAATGAAGTATGGGACCTAGTTGACAATTTATTTTCCGCCTTCAATATCTCTTTTATTCCAAGGGAGGATAATACTGTGGATGATTCTTTAGTTGTTTCAGCTAGCTAGTTCAAGGTCTCTCAGCCGTCTATGGCCAAGTATGATGTTGAGATAAAATATAGGCCCTCTATACCAGACAATGTCAATCATTGGAAGGTATTCAAAGATGATCTGGAAATCAAGAAATTTCTCCAATCTGTTGATGAATTTTCTGCATTGCACATTGATCAGGATCCTGATACAAAAGATAACCCTCACCCTAAGGTGTTTTTAAATAAAATTGCTAACCACCAGATCATTCATCTACCTAGCAATCACATTCCAAGGGGACTAATTCCTTTAGAAAGATTGTTCGATGGGAATGATGTGGCAGTGAAGGGTAGAGTCTCAGATGAAGATGTTAATATAGCCAAGTGCAACATTGGCACACTGGAGGAGCCTAAGCATGTCAAGCTATCAAGGAGTTTGACCACAAAACAAAGGGACGAATATACTGAGTTGCTGAGAGAGTTTGATGATGTGTTTGCATGGACTTACAAAGATCTCAAGACGTATGACACATCCGTCATTGAACACAAGATCCCACTGAAGGAAGGGGCTAAGCCGTTCAGGCATAAGCTAAGATAGATAAATCCCATATTGCTACTTGTCATGGAGAAAGAAGTGAAGAAGTTTTTGAAGCCTAGATCATCGTGCCCTTGAGATATTCCAAATGGGTGGCCAATTTGGTTCCGGTCAGAAAGAAGAGTGGAGAAATCAGGCTTTGTGTTGATTTCAGGAACCTGAACAGGAGCTCAAAGAAAGACAATTATCCCCTACCCAACATGGAACACATATTGCAGAGGGTAACCGGAGCATCTAGGATCTCCATGATTGATGGTTTCTCCGGCTATAATCAGATATCTGTCATGCCTGAGGACAGAGAAAAAATGGCCTTTACCACTCCTTGGGGCACATTCATGTATGCCAAAATGCCTTTTGGGTTAATGAATGCAGGAGCCACATTTCAGCGAACCATGGACATAGCCTTTATTGGAGAAAAAGATTGGTTCATGGTGATCTATCTGTATGACATCACAGTCTTCTCAAGGTCTGACAAAGAGCACTGCCGCCACCTGAGGAAAGTCTTCTCAAAATGTCGAAGATTTAGCCTTTCCTTGAACCCCAAGAAATATTTGTTTACTATGGAGGAGGGGAATCTATTAGGCCATATAGTATCAGTAGAAGGAGTAAGGATTGATCCTAGTAGAGTGGAGGCAAGTCGGACCCTGTCGCTTCCCAGGTCGAAGAAGGAAGTTCAGACCTTTTTGGGGAAGATTAATTTCCTGAGGAGATTCGTCTCGAATTTCACTGAGCTAGTGAGACACATCACAACCATGCTCAAGAAGGGAAATGAAGTGAAATGGACCGTTGAACCCAGGGAATATTTTGTCCAAATAAAAAAAGCATTGACTGAGGCACTAGTGCTGATCAGTCCTGACTATTCGAAAGATTTCCTAATTTTCTCTTTCGCCTCTTTTGATACAGTAACAACGGTCTTGTTGCAGAGAAATGAGGAAGGGTGAGAGCAACCCATTGCCTTCTTCAATAAGGAATTAAGAGATGCAGAGGTTAGATATGAGATTATGGAGAAGTAGGCCTATGCCTTAGTGAAATATCTCAAAGCTTTTAGAGTCTATGTCTTGCACTCAAAAGTGATCGCATACGTTCCTTCAGCCTCTGTGAAAGACATCCTTGTACAACCCAACATTGATGGGAAAAGGAGTAAATGGATAGCCAAGATCCTGTAATTTGAATTGGAAATAAGGCCTACTAGATTGATCAAGGGTCAAGTCTTAGCCAAGATGTTGGCTAAAACTAATCGCAAATCTTTGGGGGTGGATTTCGTCAATGCACAATCAAAAAATCAGCAGAATCAATTGTCCGACATAGACCCTCAAACAGAACCCTTGTTGGCTCGATGTTCTTGGTATAAGGATGTCATATATTTTCTACAAGATTTGAGGCCCCCAGATGGCCTACAAAGAAACAAAGCAAGAGATCTGAAGCTCAAGGCAGTCAGGTACTGGCTTATCGATCAAATTTTATATTGGAAGGACCCCCTAGGAGTGATTTTAAAATGCATGGATCCACAAGAGGCCGATAGGATGATGGTTGAATTTCATAGTGGCCTATGTGGAGGGCACCATTCCTGGAAGACCACATCTCATGAAATTCTCAGAGCTGGGTACTACTGGCTCACCTTGTTCGTTGATGTCCATAGAGGAGTTAGGGCATGTATCCCATGCCAAAGATTTTCAAGAAAGCAACAACTCAAGTCTCTGCCTTTACAGCCTGTAGTTGTTTCGGGACCTTTCCAGCAATGGGGCCTAAATTTTATTGGAGAAATGCACCCTTCTTCCAGCGGACAGCACAGATGGATCCTAACTGCCACATATTTCTTTACTAAGTGTATTGAAGATATCCCAACCAGGAGTGCTTCCCACAAGGTAATCGTTGGGTTCCTGGAAGACCTCATTGTAAGGTTCGACTGCCCAAGGAAGATTTTTACTGATAATGCAACCTCTTTTAAGGCTGAGCAGTTATTCAAGTTCTGTGAATGATTTGGGATCAAACTGATTCACTCCACCCCATACTACCCCCAGGGAAATGGTTTAGTAGAGTCCTCCAACAAATGACTGATAAGGATCATCAAAAGACTGTTGGAAGACAACAAAAGGGCTTGGAACTCGAAGCTGAAATTCGCTCTATGGGCCGATCGGGTGACCACAAAGAGATCTATGGGCATCTCCCCATTCTAGTTAGTTTATGGAGCAGAAGTTGTCTTCCCTTCTCAGCTGGCCATTCCCGTGGAGAAATTCTTCCAATATTATCGAGAAGAGCTCAATGACATGATCAGAAGGATTAATCAACTGGTAGAAGTCCAGCAAGCCAGAGAGTAGGTAATGGACAAAATTCAGGATCATCAACAAAGGATCAAGCAGGTTTTTGATAAGAAGGCCAAGAAGGAAGAGTTTCGGGCAGGAGACTTGGTGCTTAAATGGGATGCCCCTAAACAAGATAAGGGAAAACACGACAAATTTGAAGCACTGTGGATCGGGCCTTTTAAAATCTCTGAGGTTTTCTCAAATAACACATATCGGCTACAAGATTTGGAAGGTGAAGAGGTTTTCAGCAGGCCAGTAAATGGTCATTTTCTTAAAAAATGTTTTGTCTGAGCCTTCGGTGGCTCCTATATTTTGTAAATATTGTCCTTTTTGTTCTTTTTTTTTTTACTTTTATTGTTTCATCTTAGTAAATGACCCCATAGCCCAACAACAAGGCATTGGAACTGCAAAATGAGTCCTTAGAGAATCACAGGGACGACTCTATCCCCCATGGAGCCTAATGTTAGCAACATTACTTGTCTTCAGCATCGGGATATCCAGGTCTGCAGGCTGCATGAGGAGCGCCCAAGTGCAATGAATAGAAGAAGTCCTTTTCGGACTTAAAAATCAAGCGAGCGGGCAAAATTATAGTGTGAACGGTCTGGATCCATCCATGTGAGCATATCAATGGTTGGAAGAAAATCACGAATAGAAATGTGCACCGAAGATAACGCAATAGATGGCGCCCATATTCTGTGTAGAGAAAGATAACAGTCGTCCATCCAAAGGGTGCGTGGCGCGAGATCCACTCGCGTTGGCGTTTCAACAATCGGGAGTTCGAAGGGTGAAGGTTCCATGTTGTCTTATCTCTTGAAACCCCAAACCCCGAAAGCGCCGAAGGCGCTCAAGGTAGCACCCGCAGTATCACGAGGTAATATCGACCATCCGTCCACAGAAGACACATGGCGTGCGATCGGGCTCCTTGCCTATTCATTCATCGCGAATCCAACGCACAAAGAGTAGCTCCTTCGTATCCCCAATGCACGAGGTGTCGAGAGTGCCCAGGGCCCGGGCCCACAACATAGTCAGGAAAGTTCAGGGCTGCCAAATCTATAGGGACGCATGGCACTAGATCAAGCTGTGTCGGCGTTTCTCTCATCACGATTTCAAGAAGCAAGGATCAACCCCTACATATCCACGAATGCCGAAAGCACCTTTGAGAGTAAGCACAGAGTCACAGCCCGTGGTCACTTGGGAGACAAAGGGAGTCGTGCAGGAGAGGCCAAAGACACCAAGTTCAGTTACAGAGGAGACCATCGCGATCTCCAGGCGCCTTGGATCTGATTCTCAACCCTGTGTCTCGCGAGGAGTAAATAAAGGCATGAATGGGTGGTTGAAACCTCCTTTCATTCATTAAGTGTGAGGTATGGAGGGTCTGGCAAGCAGTCTTCTCGAAGGAGTCTTGTGTACCATTTTTTTTAAGCAGCCATGCCAGAGTCTTCGAAGATACAACGAAGTTTGCACACTCTAGCTCGACACTTAATGGCTAAGATACCCTCCTTACAGAAGCCATGCGCAGTTAAGATGGCGCATGAAGAAATATTTCAGTACGAGGTTGACTAAAAATACACCAAGCCCTGGGTGACTGGGCACGCCTCTGTTAGGCAATTTTTCTGAGTATATAGACTCAGTCTTCATATTTTGTAAAGGATTGATGGTAGAGTGAAGCTCCCAATTGTAAAGTTTTAGCATAGACTCTAGTTCTCTGATTATGCATTGGTGTGTAATATTTCTTGTTTAATGACAGACAGTCTTCCCATTCCATCTGGTTTTCATCTTATGCTAAGAGAGTTTGCGATCGACTGATTCGCACAGATTATGGAAATTATGTTGTGATAAAGGAATTGTTGTGGCATTATTACTTTCTCTGGTTTTCTACGTTTGAATGTAATAAGATATCGCATTTAGATGCCTTCTTATACAGTCTGTTAGGAACCTGATGTTTATGAAAGACCTCTGCTTTTCTCTTATAAAAGTCTTCCCCCCTACTCACCCTTACTACAACTCACTGTCTGAATTTATCTAAGACCTCACTTGCCCATGCATGCCTGGCCTAGTTTCGGAGTTAGAGCCACATCGTTTTGAGTTAACTTCCATTTGATCCCCCCATTAAACAAATCGTGACATAAAATGATGGGCGTCAGGCTCTGCTCTTGCTGCAATCCAGGGGTGACTTCAAAATCTCTGAGGTTTTCTCAAATAACACATATCGACTGTAATATTTGGAAGGTGAAGAGGTTTTCAACAACCCAGTAAATGGGTATTTTCTTAAAAAATGTTTTGTCTGAACCTTCGATGGCTCCTATATTTTGTAAATATTATCCTTTTTGTTCTTCATTTTTTACTTTTATTGTTTCAGCTTAGTAAATGACCCCATAGCCCAAAAGAAGGGCACTGGAACTGCAAAATGAGTCCTTAGAGCATCACATGGACGAATCTATCCCCCATGGAGCCTAATGTTAGCAACATTACTTGTCTTCAGCATTGGGATATCTAGGTCTGTAGGCTGCACGAGGAGCGCCCAAGCGCAACGAACATAAGAAGTCCTTTTCGGACTTAAAAATCAAGCGAGCAGGCAAAATTATAGTGTCCATGGTCTGGATCCATCCATATGAGCATATCAACGGTTGGCGGGAAATTACGAATAGAAAGGTGCGCCAAAGATAATGCAATGGATGGCGCCCATATTGTGTGCAGGGAAAGATAACAGCTGTCCATCCAAAGGGTGCGTGGCACGAGATCCACTCGCGTTGACATTTCGACAATCGGGAGTTCGAAGGGTGAAGGTTCCATGTTTTCTTATCTCTCGAAACCCCAAACCCCCAAAGCACTAAAGGCGCTCAAGGTATTTCTCACAGTATCACGAGGTAATCTAGACCATCCATCCACAGGAGACACCTGGCGCGTGATCGGGTTCCTCGCCTATTCGCTCATCATGACTCCAACGCACAAAGAGAAAATCCTTTTTATCCCCGATGAACGAGGTGTCGAGAGTGCCTAGGGCTCGGGCCCACAACATCATTGGGAAAATTCAAGGCCGCAAAATCTAGAGGGACGCATGGCGCCAAATCAAGTCGTGTCGACGTTTCTCTCATCGCGATTTCAAGAAGCAAGGATCAGCCCCTACATACCTACAAATGCCGAAAGCACCTTTGAGAGTAAGCATGGAGTCACAGCCCATGGTCACTTGGGAGACAAAGGGAGCCATGTAGGAGGGGCCAAAGACACCATGTTCAGTTACAGAGGAGACCATCACGATCTACAGGCACCTCAGATCCGATTCTCAACCCTGTGTCTCGCGAGGAGTAAATAAAGGCATGAACGGGTGGTTGAAACCTCGTTTCATTCATTAAGCATGAGGTATGGAGGGTCTGGCAAGCAGTCTGCTCAAAGGAGTCCTGTGTACCATTTTTTTAAGAAGCCATGCCAGAGTCTTCGAAGATACTACGAAGTCTGCACACGCTAGCTTGACACTTAATGGCTCATCTACCCTCCTTACAGGAGGCATGCGCAGTTAAGATGGCGTGTGAAGAAAGATTTCAGTACGAGGTTGATTGAAAAGACACCAATCCCTGGGTGACTGGGCATGCCTCTGTTAGGCAATTTTTCTGAGTATATAGACTCAGTCTTCGTATTTTGTAAAGGATCGATGGTAGAGCGAAGCTCCTGATTCTAAAGTTTTAGCATAGAATCTAGTTCTCTAGTTATGGATTGGTGTGTAAGATTTCTTGTTTAATGACAGATAATCTTCCCATTCCATCTATTTTTCATCTTATGCTAAGAGAGTTCGTGATCAACTGATTCGCACGGATTATGGCAATTATGTTGTGATAAAGGATTTGTTGTGGCATTGTTGCTTTCTTTGGTTTTCTGTGTTTGAATGTAAGAAGATCTCACATTTAGATGCCTTCTTCTATAGTTTGTTAGGAACCTGATGTTTACGACGGACCTCTGCTTTTCTCTTATACAAGTCTTCCCCCCTACTCACCCTTACTACAACTCACTGTCTGAAGTTATCTAAGACCTCACTTTCCCATGCATGCCTGGCCTAGTTTCGGAGTTAGAGCCACATCGTTTTGAGTTAACTTCCATTTGATCCCCCCATTAAACAAATCGTGACATAAACTGATGGGCGTCAGGCTCTGCTCCTGCTGCAATCCAGGGGTGACTTCTGTCGCTAACACTGTCTAAATGCATAAAACCAATACAATTAAGGTTGGAAAACAAAAAACCTATCTATTTGCATATGAATCATAAACGATATATACAATATACCACACAATTTATAAATGCACAATCAATTTATTACTCTCTATATTCATTTCATAACTATGTTTCATGTTTCGACATTCTTCTTAGCACAATTGCAAATAAATAGAAATCACAACCTGTGTAAATTTTGCACTGAATAGATGGAGGTGACAACAATATGAAGGTCGTTGTTCCTCCCAACCTTAATCTAGAAAATCCAACACTACTTTCTTTGAATACCCCCGAGCTTGATGACTGAACCACAAGGATGAAGACTGTAGTTCTTATTCCTGAAAAAATTCCTCTCTAATCTCACACATTTCTATGCTATGGTATCTTTCCCATCCATGCGAGCCTCCTACTCAATTCATGTGAAGTCTTTTTATTCACTTTCCTAGGTCTTTTGGTCATTAATGAGCCACCTGCTCAACTCAATCTTGCACTTGATTTCTGACCATATTTTCTGGGAAGATGTTCCTTGCACCACTTGAGTTCAACCCAAGTTCCTACCAGTTGGTCTCTTATAAAATGCCATTTTTCATTCGTCCTTATGGGTCAACAATCACTCATTGAACATATACCTTCAGATTGTTATTTCCTTCTTTTTATTAAATAATATTTAAAATGTATTACAATTATTTCGACCACCCTTGGTCAAACTGAAATAATTCAATAGTTCAAATGCATAAATAAAAAATAGTTTTCAAACTATGAGATATTATATATACCCCCCCTTAAATTTTAACATTGTCCTTGGTGTTACTCAAGGTCCTTCAAGTCCTTTCGAAAAATAATTGGATATGCATCTTTCATATGACTCTCCAATTCTCAAGTAGCTTACTCAGGACTAAGTTTCCTTCACTGCACCTTTACTTTCCTAATGGTACAGTTCTATAGAATAATCTCTCTTCTATTGAGAATGCACTCTGGTTCCACTTGAAATTATCCTTCGGGTTCCACCTATATCACATCCCAATCAACCACACAAGTAACATCATGCACACACTTTTTTAATAAGGAAACGTGAAAAAAATTATGTACTTTTATTGAAGCTGAAAGTTCCAGTTGATGGGATATTGGCCCCACTCTTGCTAAAACTTCAAAGGGTCCACAATATCTTGGAGATAACTTAGTAAAATTTCCCAGTTTCAAAGAAATTTTCCCATGTTTTAGTTTTACATAAACATGATATCCAACTTGGAACTCTCTTGTATCTCCTTTTAAATTTGCATAACTTTTCTGTCGGTCTGGATCCACCTTCAAGTTATGTTGTACATGTTTCACAATTAGTTCCATGTCTTTTAACATATCAGGGCCTAACATTAATTTGTCCACCAGACTACTCCAAGATATTGGAGTGTTACATTTCCGTCCATAAAGTATTTAAAAATGAATTAATTTTGCTGAAGCCTAAAAATGATTGTTATAAGAAAGTTCATCAAGATGTAAATACTTTTCTCATTTACTAGGATTATCAATTACATATATTCTAATCATATCTTCTAATACTTGGTTTACCCTTTCATTATTCTCACATGTTTGCAGATGATAAGAAATGCTAAATTTTAGTTGGTTATCCAAACCTTTAAACAAAGATCTCCAAAAGGTACCTATGAACTTAGCATCTCTATTAGAAATTACAATGTCAGGCACACCATGTAAACTTGAAATTTCCTTCATAAAAATATCAACAATATTTATAGCTTTATAAGTGGACTTAACAAGAATAAAATGTGTTTCCTTACTTAATTTATCAACAACAACCATTATAGAATCATTCTAATTATTATTCTCAGGTAAGCTTGTTATAAAATCCATACTAATAACCTCCCATTTACATTCTGGAATAGGTAGAGGCTGTAGTAATCATGTTGGGTGCTTGTGCTCAGCTCTTACCTGCTGACATTCTAAGAATCTTGCCAAAAATTATGCTACTTCACTTTTCATGTTTGACGAATAGAATTCCTTTCTTAGCATGGTAATCATTTTTTGGTACCAAGGTTGTCCAGAATATGGATTTTTATGCAATTAGTTCAATATTAACAATTTTATTTCATTTAAATCAAGTATGTATAATTTGTTTCTATACATTAGTAATCCATTTTTTCTTATTCTGAAATCTGATTCCTTATTTTTCGCTTCTCCTTCCATTTTTTTTTTCGTTTTAAAATTTTATATTTTTCATCCTTTTCTATAGTCGTTATGATTTTATCTTCCAAATCTTTCTCATAACTACTACTTTCAATAATGTAGACTAAATTCACACGAGGACTTAAATCATCTGCAACTTTATTTTCTTTACCCTTAATATGCTTTATTTTGAAATCATATTTAGTTAGGAAAGATAACCATCTAGCTTGTCGAGCATTCATATTTTACTGATCAAACAAGTATTTTAAGATAATATTATTGGACATCAGGAAAAATCTTCTTCCTATAATATATTTTTGCCACATCTTAAGGGCATGCATTATAGCATCTAGCTCTAAAGCATGAGTAGCATAATTATTTTCGTATTCTTTAAGCTTTCTTGATTTTCAAGCTACTACACAATTTTCTTGCATTAAAACCCCTCCTAAACCTTCTTTGCAAGCCTCCATATATACAACAAAATATTTTTATGGATATATCCATTTTTTAGTATAGGAGCAGTAGTTAGGAGGTGTTTTAATTTATTAAACTTTCTTGACATTTTTCTGTCCAGTTAAATTTTATTCCCTTCTTCTGTAATTAGGTCATAGGATATGCAATTTTTGAAAAACCTTGAATAAATATTTGATAATAGCCAGTAATTTTGATAAAATATCTTATGTCAGTAACTTATTTATAAAAGTCACATTTGTTGAGCTTAGCATATAGTTCATGTTCTCTTAACACTTGTAAAATTATTATTAAATGTTCTTCATGTTCTTCTTCATTTTTCAAATATACTAATATATCATCAATTAAAACAATGACAAATTTATACAAGTATGACAAATTTATACAAGTATTACTTAAAATATTATTCATTAAACACATGAATGAGGTTGGAGTGTTTGTCAAACCAAAAGGCATTACTACTGTTGGAGCCGCCCTTGTTGGTTACCTTCCAAAAAAATTTTCAATTGCTAAAACTTGGAATATAACTTGACTTCCTTTTCCCTTCCGAGATCTTAAAAATCTGAAAATCTTGTCGCCTGAATAGAAATGCTTTTCCCTCTTTCAAAACAGGTCAATTCTCACAGGTATGCTCGCTCTTTTGTTTTTTTTCGGGGTCTCGCAAGTCGGATATTTTAATCTTTCAATTCACAAGTCCCGAGTCGCGAAACTGGGAACTCGTTTTTAATTTTCACCCAAGGCATTGACTAGGGTAAAACCTTTAAACCATGATTAGACATCATCGGGATTTCGTGCCTCGGCATTCGTCGAACCCAAGGTTTTGTTCTTATGGCCCCGATAGCCGAGAACACGATAACTTTTATGAGAAACTTGTTCAAGAACTAAAGGTAAAAAACTAATCGTGGTTAGTTTTGGTTCTCGGCACATCGCCACTCGACACTTTCTTTCATAAAGATAAAGTGTCCAAAACCCCGATTCACAAAGTTGCGACATGATTATGGTGAGATTAATTAGTCTCCTAATATAAGATTTCCTTCTCATAATTCGAGCCTTAATTATTGCCACATCGCGATATCGCGACTTTGCATATCATTTTCCCAAAGGTCTATCCTCGAATTCCCGAGTCGCGATATGGCAAGTAAATTAATTGTATAATTAAGGATGCGCCAAATCACAGTTACCGTTATGTACGTTAAAATCAACACTCGCAATCTCGCGATCTGAAGAGTCAAAATATGAAAAGGAAATTCACGTTGCAGCAAAAAGCGAGAAAATTATTTAAGTCGTTAAGATTTGTAATTTTAAGTTAAACGAGATACGTCTCGCGCATCGAGGTTGACACACTTCACGAGGTATTTACTTTCTCTCCATAACCCGATTGCCTATCAAGCCGCCGAACATTGATGACATTAATGAAGAATTAGGGTAAATCCACGAATAAATAAGATCGGATTTATACAATAAATTCAGTTTTATTTGCGATTTGACAGACTTATTTCAAAAGGTACAGGGTTTTCAAATATATACGATAGTTTCATCCTATTTTAAACATTTCTCATAAGCGCGCAGAGCTCACCGTTTCTCTGAGGGAACTCATTTCTGCATGTATACACAGGTCTATTGCAGAAGAGCGAAAAAGAAATCTTCAGCCATGGCTCCAAGGAGAGCAGCGAAAGTGAATATCGAGGTTGCAGCGCAAGGTTCAGACAACGTCTCAGATACTTCACCTCGGATTGGCGGCTCAATACCCAACTGGTCATTTGTTTCAGATATTCTACAATCTGAGTTGGTGAACTATTCGGACTCCGATGACAATGATATTGTAAAGGATGACCTGAACACTAAATACAAGACAATTTTTCAGTCTGGTATGCACCTGGTTGTAACTAGACCATGGTTGCTCCCATACTACGACATGATCCGATGGGCGTTGGATCACATAGACCTGCCCACCTGAACTATCATAAATGACCAACGGACTACGATCGGGACTTTCAGACCAGAGCATATCCAATCTATGTATAAGCTCCCAGCAACTTCTGAATATACATATGGAACTGAATTCCTGGAGGAATTCAAAAAGAAGGAGTGCGAACAATATGAAAAAACCATGCCTGGCTTGATAAAAGATTGGGTTTCGCGCTCCGTGACATTCAGAGCGAATGACAAGGGTGTGTATTCAATTGCTTCGCTGGAGCCACAGTATATGTATGTGGCGATGATGACATGTCGACTTTTCGAAAGGGAGGATACTGCGCATTTTTACATCCAGTGGGTACCTCTCATCTTTCGGGTAGCAGAAGGCTCCTCATTTAATTGGGCGAGGATGCTCTCTGACAGTTTGTTCAACAGGGTCATAGAGTACCGGGAGAAAAAGGCGGTCGGGAGACCATCATCATTCTTTATGTCAGAGTATTTCATGGACGCGATATGCTCCATGACACCTTTTCCTTTGATGAATTGGGCTTGGAGTACAACCCAAGAAAAAACTGTACATGAGTACCACGATAAACTGTGGGAAAATAATGCAAATAAATTTATTTATGAGATTTTCAACTGGATAATGGTGCCTCTGCACATCACCATTTTTGGTCTGTCGCCACCTCGCATCTCAGATAGCATTGCAGCAAATCTGAGCGGTATCGCGGACTGGTACATGGAAGCAGAGTTCTCCTATTTTAGAGTATTCGGAGCTACTATTCCTCCTCTAGCGCTACCACTGTTCATCCCTAAAAAGATGGTATGTCGCGAGATTGCTTGACAAACAGTGATTGGCGGAGTGAGTAAAGAGCTCAAAGAATCATCGAAGAAAGTATGGCCATTTTTCCCCATTTGGCTAAATTCATATTCTTTATTGGATTTTGGACACGCTAAGGCTGAGGCTGCAACCTTAGAGGACTTGACTTTGGTCTCTATTGAGTACAAAAAGCATGATCCTCAGAGAATTGTAAGCACCCATTTGGGAAATTGTGGATTAAAGAGATTTGAACATGAGTGTTCACCCTCAGATGATATTTTTCGAGGGGCGAGGTCCTATGGGGAAGTGAAAGTTTGAATCAGATCTCTAGCACCCGAAGACAGGGTCTCTATTTTAAAATTTCATGAGCATAGAAAGAGATGTCTCCCTGTGGTGCTAGGAGGTTTAGGCCTTTCCAAGGATAAAGAGAAGTAGGCTGAAAGCTTTGAGGGCCAAACTTCTAACCCCGAAAAATGTTAGGAAGGAGAACAGGAGAAGAATGTCGAACATGAGAAGAGTCCTGAGCAGGAGAAGAATCCCGAAACAGAAAAAGAGACTACTGGCCCTCCCAAGGAACATAGTCTAGAGGCGGAAGTAAAAAACACAGACCCGCCAAAAACTCAGAATCCAGAGACAGGGACAGAGACAAAGACCTCTAATCCTCCGAAGGAGAAAGACTCCCTCGACACACCAGGAAATGCCATGAAGCAAATCGGGGAACCCATCACCTCTGTCACCCCGTTGGAGTCAATGCAAGGGAACATAGGAGAAGGATGGATTTTCGGTGAAGAACTAAGGCCCATTAGAGCAGAAGAACTTCCTCCCAATGAGTTCTTCTTCGACAAAAAAATAAAATCAGTTGTGAAAAGGGAGTTATGCCAGGATGAAGGATCAACTGCCAAAAAATTCAAAGTAATGAACGATGGGAAGAACAAAAAGAGTGATGAATTCGCCACAAAAATCGCAGGAACGTTGGGAGCATATGCGTCGGTGAATCAATTCTCCGTCGAGATGTTGAAAAATCAACTCAAGAGAAAGAATCACCTGATCAAGACTCTCCAAGCCCGAGTAGCTTCAGCCGCGGAAAGAACTAAGAGTCAGGCAAGTGGAGAAATGGAACTGGCCCGATCGACCGATAAAAAAGAAATAGAAGTCCTCAAAACCAAATTGGAACAAGCAAATTCAGTCATCCGAGATGGTCGGGTACAATCGGGTCAGCAGAGGAGTATGATCACAGAGCTGCAGGCTCAATTAGAGGTTGCAGAAAGCAAGGCGATCGACATCGAGATTTTTAAATCTTGAGCGATTTATATTCGAAGAAGGATCTCTTCTGCGCAACAGAGTCTGCTAGACAAAGTGGGAGAAATACGAGAAGATTGCATATTAATGCATCAGATTTCTGAAAATTTGATTGTCAAAGAAAGGAATGCAGAGGCTGCTCGGATCACCTTTCAAGAGGCAGTAATAGCTACTAACAATAGGTTTTCAGCAGGTTCTCCCGGACTCACCATGGCTGAACAAACTAGAGGTAATGTTCTGTTAAAGGATTGGGAACATAATATTACCTTAAGCAAAGAACAGGTCCAGAAAATGACCAATTTGTTAGAATAAGATTTCAATGATATAGATGGTGAGCTGTTAGGGATGGAGAGTGGAGGTGACTCAGAAACACTGAGGCAGATGAATATAGATCAAATTTCCCTCGACATGAAGGAGAAGAATGAAAGAAATTCGGTGGAAATCTCTAAGATGGACAGGGTAGACATGGCTCAAGTGGATGAACATTTGATTCATCCCAGTGCGCAACTCAGTGCCATTAATATCATTGATGCACAAATGGGTGATAAACTTCCACAGTTAGCCCGAGAGTGCTATTTTTCCGAGGCCAACTGTCAAGCGGAACCTTTACAGCTTGTATCCCAGTTTTTGGACTAATGTATCAGGTACACTGAATCCATGCGAAGACAAGCACCTGGCACTTTTTGAAACAAGAGTAGAAGAGATGGAGTGATTTCTCTCCTCCCAACTATCAAGCAGAACATTCACAGCTTGTATCCTAGTTTGTAGACAGATGTATCATATACGCCGAATCACGCAAGGGCAAGCACCTGACACTTTTTGAAAATAGAGTAGGAGAGGTGGAGTGATCTCGCTCCCCTCGTTTTGTAATTAAATTTATGACACCGTTAAGTTTCAAAGGGAGAAGAAATTTTTATAAATAGGGCACAAAAAGAAGACCAAAGGGATGGACTTTTTTAGAGTGATTGTAAGAGAGTTCTTGCATTGGAGAAGTTAATACAAGCAAATTTGAGGATTCCCAATTCCGTCACGACTGTGTTACAAGTTTGTTTTGTTATGTTTCTTGTTTATTTTCATTTCAATCTTCATAATTGATGTGTATCGCTATAATTTAGTATGACCACTACTATAGTGAAAGGATTTCCTTTTTCTATAATTGTGTCTTGTCTTTCCTCTGCACCAGCTATTAGCGGGTGTAAGACCAATTTGCATTTACAGAATTTCATGTTTATTTACAATATGTCAATTATTTCTATGTCTATTTCTTCTTTTGTGTATTTGTGAGTTCTCTACTGACAGTAACCTCATGTTATCTACAGCTTAACGTTTTTTCTCTCACCCTGCGTCTTTTTACTAAAAATAATACAGTTATGGGAAATGGCCTTCAATTTTCATTCTTATTTCGTTCTTCATGTAAAAGTTTCTCTTTATTCTAACCAAAATTGAAACAACATTGAAATCTTCTGTCTAAATCATTTCCATATTGATATTGTTTCGCAATGACTGTCCCTGCAGCAACTCAACCAAATACTTAACCCGGATTATCCAATCAAATACATATCGCCTTAAATATTTTTGACAATATCCTTAAAACTGTGAACACTCGGGAGGAATTAGAAAATTCATGGGTAGCCATTGAACAAGATATTATTACCCAGGAACAGTTGGAAGCTAGACAACAAGAACGTAGAAATGCTCATTAGTTTCCCCTACTGAAGGTTAGTGTAATCATTTACCAACCTTTATCGTACTTTCAGATGCTTTGACACTGTACTTTTAAGCCTTAAGTACAGACTCAGGAACAACATATTTATGGCGCCATTGCTAGGGAACGAAGTTACAAAATCTTTTCCTTGGGAAAACGACAAACTATTTCGTTGATAGTGTTACTCTTTGATAGTGAACATAGAGTGCACATCGTTTTAAGGCTTGTTGAAATATTTCACTTGGCGACTCCACTGAAACAAAAACTGGTGTCTGGTAGAAAGCATACCAGACATAACCCAGATGGTAAGCTGATTACGCCTGTTAACAATCCTGAAAAAATTTTAAGAGCGAGAGGCTCGTTTGAGACAACCGCTTCAGTTAATAAACCCAAAAACCCACTTTTAAAGACTAAATACCCTTCAGAACCTCCTACTTCTGGCAGCCCTCTGTCTGACACCAAATATCCAGAAACAAACTACTCGGAATTTAGGAGTGAGCCACATCAGACTTTCCAATCTATAAACAAGGGTAAAGGTCCTTTGGAAAGATCGTCGTCATTTGACACACCAACCTTTCTTTGGCAGAACTTCCCAGTTTCACCTGATTCAAAAGAGTGTGTTACACCCTCATTTCCTACTCCCAAGTCGATGGCAGGCATCGGAGGAGAAGGTGGAGGACATGATAATGTCCCTCCTCCCAGAGTATTTGCAAAAGTAGCAGTGAGATAAGCTCCCCTGGTTTTACCCGTTCCCCTACATGATTTACCTGACAACTACATCAAAAATCTTCCTAAGTTCACTGGGGAGGGAGATCTAACCACAGCCGATCATATAAACTTTTTTGACCAGTTCACAGACATATGTGGTATTGAGCACGAGGATGTCTATTCAAGATTACTTTTCCAAACCTTTGAAGGACAGGTCCGAACTTGGTTTCGTAGTCTTCCTACAGCTTCTATTCAGACATATGATGCCTTGGAAGATGCCTTCCTCAGACAATGGGGAGAGCGAAAATATCACTTGTATTACCTTACCGAGTTTGGGTCCCTAAAGAAAAAGAACTCAGAAATAGTTATGGAATTTATTCTGATATTTAACAAACTTTATAATAAAATTCCATCCGCTGTCAAACCTTCCGAACCATCAACCAAAGTAACCTTTGCAGGAGCTTTCGAACCTGACTTTGCATTACTTTTGTGAGAAAGAAGAGGATCCACCTTAAATAGAATGCAAGACGATGCTATCGAAACAGAATCCAATATGATGGCTTCGGGTAAGTTAAAGGCTAAAGTTGAAACAGTCAACTGTGAAACTAGACGCTATAGGGAACCAGCGGGTCCTTCCGGGTCAAATAGATACACTGACGACAGGGTAGATGATATGGCCCGAATAATTAAAGATCTGTCTAACAAAATCTCTAGGATGGAGTTAGATTAGGCTAAAGTTGATTCTTCTAACAAAAAGGACTTTAGGAGAAACCCAAATCCCAAAAATCAACAGAGGCAAATAAAGAATGAAGATCAAAAGATACAAGCCCCACTAAAAAACAAAAAATTTATAGGGGCAAATGACCTCCAAGATTTCAGAGATTCGGAAGATGAAGTTGCATGTTTCAGTGATGAATGTTTGCAGCCATTTCTGACCAGGGAAGACTATGAGAAATCTTTGAATACTCCTCAACCGTCTAATAAAGAAGAAGAAGGTGATCACAATGACCTCTGTGCATCTCAACCAGAAACAAAAATAATAGCGGCTGATGTTCAACCCAGATACAATCTGAGATCTAAAAATAAGCCCACCCCAACTGACCAGCCTAAGAGAATCCTGCAAAGGGGTCGAACTCATGAACCTCCTTTGGAAGAGACATTGTTACCCAGCAATAAAGTCAAGATAACAAAGACTCAAGAGTCCGAGGTGAAAAAAGATGAAACCCAAACAAAGGAAACATGACCGATAGATAAAGTTACATCTTCGACTAAGGTCATGAGTGATAAAGCGATCCAGACAAACAAGTCGGAAGAAAAAAGCTCGAAAGTCTTAACTAAAGAAACGGACAAGGCCAATACATCTTACAATTTTGAAAACGAATTAAATAAAATTAAGATACCGATTCCTTTGGTAGAATTAGCAAAAAACCCCACTTATCGGAAGCAAATTG
>JZKD02S1660256.1:147653-176680 GCA_000966675.3 Picea glauca | reverse complement strand
TTTTATGAGTTTCTGTACATATTTATGTTTTTGTTCAAACGTTTATTTTCAATTTTTGGTTTTCGTCCCTAAATTTTTCAACACGTTTTTAAAATCAGATTTGTATTTGTTTTTGCAAGATTCCAGCCTCAGATGAAACTAGCAGAAAAAATAACGTGCAGATCGGTGTTGTAAATAGAACAACATAAAACATGTGATGCATAAGATAATTCATAGTCCACGAAGAAATTGAAAAGACAGAGGTGAGTTTTCTCAATACACAGGTCATGAAAGGTTGTTTTAGCAATCTGAGGTAATATTGTTCAAATTGCAATATAAAAGGTTAGATAACAGGATTATTTTTGGCTTCATAATCTTCAAAATAAATTTGAATGAATATTTTAAACCCAAAAACAGTCAGTCATAATTTTTGTTCCCTAATGTATTCGAAAACTAGTCCCGAACTGTTGTAACCTTTTGTATATTAAGCCATTGAATTGTTGCCTTGTTTTCTGTCTATATTTGGGTCTAACTTTTAGTAAGTCACTATCTTCCCAAGCCTTTGGGAAGGGATAAAAGTTTTTCATTTCAAACCTCAGGGATTCCTAAATAGATCCCAATAAGAAAGATGGTCTTCACAACTACTTGATCTTTTGCTAAGCTAAGGAACGTTTATAGCGATCTTAACTTTCCTAGGTTTTTCAACAGCATCGAAAAAATCAAAGCTTGCTTGAACTGGATGTTCCTTGAATTTCATCATTTTCCCCTATCTCCCTAAGAACCAAAGGTCTTGTGAGGGTCAAAGAAGGTTGATACCGAGTAATCAAAATAAGTGGACAGGCCTCTGATAAAAAATATTACATAGATCTCAACCCTGATATAAATTGATTGCTCCCATCTTCGTGTTTTAAAAGTAAATACTAAGACCGATGGTGAAAGGAAATTCAGAAATGATTGCCCGCACCTATTCCATTAAGACAATGAAAGGAAATTCAGAAATGATTTCCCTCGTCTTAGCGTTTAAACGCATAAATATTTTCCGAAGTGGTGAAAATAAATTCAGTGAAAAAGGGGTCAGACAACTTCACCGGGGTACTGAATAGGCTCGCTGGCAGTGAAGCAGTGTCTGAGAGATTTGTAAGGTTGTTACACATAAATATCAATCTACTCCGGTAAACAACACTTCCTGAAAGCCTGATCATTTCCCCAAATTCCGATGGGACTTCCCTTTTCTGAAATTATATAATAACATTCTTTTAATGCAAGCTGAGAATCGTAAGATCTGTTGAATATCCTAGGATCATTTGGGTTGTCTTAAAGCGTCCCCAAAGTTAGTAGTGAGAAAGAGGAAATTGAGAAAATGACTTCAGTTGTGTTTGAAAAGAGTATCTAAGTTTGGAAAAATTTCTGAGGTACAAAGCGAAAATTTCCCTCCCCTTCTATCTTTTTCCTTGATTTTTTCTGTTAATTTTAGCATGTGACTCCATTTACCCAATATTGGAACCTGGTCTACTGTTCTTCCCGCCTCACAGGGAAGCGGAATCCCTAATTGGAGCCTATGTTGGAGTCGCCCTTGTTGGTTACCTTCCAAAAAAATTTTCAATTTCAGAAACTTGGAATCTAACTTGACTTCCTTTTTCCTTCCGAGATCTTAAAAATCTGAAAATCTTGTCGCCTGAACAAAAATGCTTTTCCCTCTTTCAAAACAAGTCCATTCTCGCAGGTATTCTCTCTCTTTTTTTTTTTCTCGGGGTCTTGCAAGTCGGATATTTTAATCTTTCAATTCACAAGTCCCGAGTCACGAAACTGCGAACTCGTTTTTAATTTTCACCCAAGGCATTGACTAGGGTAAAACCTTTAACCCATGATTAGACATCATCGATATTTCACGCCTCGGCATTCGTCGAACCCAAGTTTTTGTTCTTACGGCCTCGATAGTCGAGAGCACGATAACTTTTATGAGAACCTTGGTCAAGAACTAAAGGTAAAAAACTAATCGTGGTTAGTTTTGGTTCTCGGCACATCGCCACTCGACACTTTCTTTCATAAAGATAAAGTGTCCAAAACCCCGATTCAAGAACTTGCGACATGATTATGGTGAGATTAATTAGTCTCCTAATATAAGATTTCCTTCTCATAATTCGAGCCTTAATTATCGCCACATCGCGATATCGTGACTCTGCATATCATTTTCCCAAAGGTCTGTCCTCGAATTCCCGAGTCGCGATATGGAAAGTAAATTAATTATATAATTAAGGATGCGCCAAATCACGGTTACCGTTAAGTACGTTAAAATAGACACTCGCAATCTCGCGAGTTGAAGAGTCAAAATATGAAAAGGAAATTCGCGATGCAGCGGAAAGAGAGAAAATTATTTAAGTTGTTAAGATTTGTAATTTTAAGTTAAATGAGATACATCCTGTGCATCGAGGTTGACACACTTCACGAGGTATTTACTTGCTCTCCATAACCCGATTGCCTATCAAGCCGCCGAACATTGATGACATTAATGAAGAATTAGGGTAAATCCACGAATAAATAAGATCGGATTTATACAATAAATTCGGTTTTATTTTCGATTTGATAGACTTATTTCAAAAGGTACAGGGTTTTCAAATATATACGAGAGTTTCATCGTATTTTAAACATTTCTCATAAGTGCGCAGAGCTCACCGTTTCTCTGAGGGAACTCATTTCCGCATGTATACACAGGTCTATTGCAGAAGAGAGAAAAAGAAAGCTTCAGCCATGGCTCCAAGGAGAGCAGCGAAAGAGAATATCGAGGTTGCAGCGCAAGGTTCAGACAACATCTCAGATACTTCACCTCGGACTGGCGGCTCAGTACCCAACTGGTCGTTTGTTTCAGATATTCTACAATCTGAGTTGGTGAACTATTCAGACTCTGATGACAATGGTATTGTAAAGAACGACCTAAACACTAAATACAAGACAATTGTTCAGTCTGGTATGCACCTGGTTGCAACCAGACCATGGTTTCTCCCATACTATGACATGATCCGATGGGCATTGGATCACATAGACCTGCCCACCTGAACTATCATAAATGACCAACGGACTGCGGTCGGGACTTTCAGACCAGAGCATATCCAATCTATGTATAAGCTCCCAGCAACTTCTGAATATACATATGGCACTGAATTCCTGGAGGAATTAAAAAAGAAGGAGTGTGAAGAATATGACAAAACCATGCCTGACTTGATAAAAGATTGGGTTTCGCGCTCCGCGACATTCAGAGCGAATGACAAGGGCGTGTATTCAATTGCTTCGCTGGAGCCATAGTATATGTATGTGGCGATGATGACATGCTGACTTTTCGGAAGGGAGTATACTGTGCATTTTTACATCCAGTGGGTACCTCTCATCTTTCGGGTAGCAGAAGGCTCCTCATTTAATTGGGAAAGGATGCTCTTCGACAATTTGTTCAACAGGGTCACAGAGTACCGGGACCAAAAGGAAGCAGGGAGACCATCATCATTCTTTATGTCAGCGTATTTCATGGACGCGATATGCTCCATGACACCTTTTCCTTTGATGAATTGGGCTTGGATTCCAACCCAAGAAAAAACTATACATGAGTACCATGATAAACTGTGGGAAAATAATGCAAACAAATTTATTTATGAGATTTTCAACTGGGTAATGGTGCCTCTGCACATCACCAATTTTGGTCTGTCGCCACCTCGCATCTCAGATAACATTGCAGAAAATCTGAGCAGTATCGCGGACTAGTACGTGGAAGCAGAGTTCTCCTATTTTAGAGTATTCAGAGCTACTATTCCTCCTCTGGCGCTACCACTGTTCATCCCCGACAAGCTGGCCTATCGCGAGATTTCTCAACAAACAGTGATTGGGGGAGTGAGTAAAGAGATCAAAGCATCATCGAAGAAGGTATGGTCATTTTTCCCCATTCGGCTAAATTCATATTCTTTATTGGATTTTGGACACACTAAGGCTGAGGCTGCAACCTTACAGGACTTGAGTTTGGTCTCTATTGAGTACAAAAAGCATGATCCTCAGAGAATTGTAAGCACCCATTTGGGAAATTGTGGATTAAAGAGATTTGAACACGAGTGTTCACCCTCGGATGGTATTTTCTGAGGGGCGAGGTCCTATGGGGAATTGCAAGTCTGAATCAGATCTCTAGCACCCGAAGACAGGGCCTTTGTTTTAAAATTTCAGGAGCATAGAAAGAGATGTTTCCCCATGGTGCTAGGAGGTTTGGGCCTTTCCAAGGATAAAAAGAAGGAGGTTGAAAGCCTTGAGGGCCAAACTTCTAATCCCGAAAAACATCAAGAAGGAGAACAGGAGAAGAATCCCGAACATGAGAAGAGTCCTGAGCAGGAGAAGAATCCCGAAACAGAAAAAGAGACTACTGGCCCTCCCAAGGAACATAGTCCAGAGGTGGAAGTAAAAAACACAGACCTGCCAGAAACTCAGAATCCAGAGACAGGGACAGAGACAAAGACCTCTAATCCTCCGAAGGAGTAGGACTCCCTCGACATACCAGGAAAGGCCGCGAAGCAAATCGGGGAACCCATCACCTCTGTCACCCCGTTTCAGTCAACGCAAGGGAACATAGGAGAAGGATGGATTTTCGGTGAAGAACTAAGGCCCATCAGAGCAGAAGAACTTCCTCCCAATGAGTTCTTCTTCGACAAAAAAAGAAAAGCAGCTGTGAAAAGGGAGTTCTGCCAGGATGAAGGATCAACTGCCAAAAAATTCAAAGTAATGACCAATGGGAAGAACAAAAAGAGTGATGAATTCGCCACAAAAATCGTAGGAACGCTGGGAGCGTATGCATCGACGAATCAATTCTCGGTCTAGATGTTGAAAAATCAGCTCAAGAGAAAGAATCGCCTGATCAAGACTCTCGAAGCCCGAGTAGCTTCGGCCACGGAAAGCACTAAGAGTCAGACGAGTGGAGAAATGGAACTGGCTCGATCGATCGATAAAAAAGAAATAGAAGTCCTCAAAACCAAATTGGAACAAGAAAATTCAATCATCCGAGATGGTCGGGTATAGTCGGGTCAGCAGAGGAGTATGATCACAGAGCTGCAGGCTCAATTAGAGGTTGCGGAAAGCAAGGCGATCGACATCGAGATTTTTAAATCTTGAGCGATCGATATTCGAAGCAGGATCTCTTCTGCGCAACAAAGTCTGCTAGACAAAGTGGGAGAAATCTGAGAAGATTGCATATTAATGCATCAGATTTTTGAAAATCTGATTGTCAAAGAAAGGAATGCAGAGGCTACTCGGATCGCCTTTCAAGAGGAAGTAATAGCTACTAACAACAGGTTTTCAGCAGGTTCTCCCATACTTACCATCGCTGAACAAACTAGAGGTAATGTTCTGTTAAAGGATTGGGAACATAATATTACCTTAAGAAAAGAACAGGTCCAGAAAATGACCAATTTGTTAGAAGAAGCTTTCAATGATATAGATGGTGAGCTATTAGGGATGGAGAGTGGAGGTGACTCAGAAACACTGAGGAAAATGAATATAGATCAAATTTCCCTCGACATGAAGGAGAAGAATGAAAGAAATTCGGCGGAAATCTCTAAGATGGACATGGTAGACATGGCTCAAATGGATAAACATTTGATTCAGCCCAGTGCGCAACTCAGTGCCCTTAATATCATTGATGCACAAATGGGTGATAAACTTCCACAGTTAGCCCGAGAGTGTTATTTTGCCGAGGCCAGCTGTCAAGCAGAACCTTCACAGCTTGTATCCCAGTTTTTGGACAAATGTATCAGGTACACTGAATCCATGTGAAGACAAGCACCTGGCACTTTTTGAAACAAGAGTAGAAGAGATGGAGTGATTTCGCTCCTCCCAGCTTTCAAGCGAAACATTCACAGCTTCTATCCCAGTTTGTAGACAGATGTATCATATACGCCGAATCATGCAAGGGCAAGCACCTGGCACTTTTTGAAAATAGAGTAGGAGAGGTGGAGTGATCTCGCTCCCCTCATTTTGTAATTAAATTTATGACACCATTAAGTTTCAAAGGGAGGAGAAATTTGTATAAATAGGGGATAAAAAGAAGACCAAAGGGATGGACTTTTTTAGAGTGATTGTAAGAGAGTTCTTGCATTGGAGAAGTTAATACAAGCAAATTTGAGGATTCCCAATTCCGTCATGAATGTGTTACAAGTTTGTTTTGTTATGTTTCTTGTTTCTTTTCGTTTCAATCTTCATAATTGATGTGTATCGCTATAATTTAGTACGACCACTACTATAGTGAAAGGATTTCATTTTTCTGTAATTGTGTCTTGTCTTTCCTCTGCACCAGCTATTAGCGGGTGTAAGACCAATTTGCATTTACAGAATTTCATGTTTATTTACAATATGTCAATTATTTCTATGCCTATTTCTTCTTCTGTGTATTTGTGAGTTCTCTACTGACAGTAACCTCACGTTATCTACAACTTAACGTTTTTTCTCTCACCCTGCGTCTTTTTACTAAAAATAATACAGTTACGGGAAAGGGCCTTCAGTTTGCATTCTTATTTCATTCTTCATGTAAAAGTTTCTCTTTATTCTAACCAAAATTGAAACAACATTGAAATCTTCTGTCTAAATCATTTCCATATTGATATAGTTCCTCAATGACTGTCCCTACAGCAACTCAACCAAATACTCAACCCAGATTATCCAATCAAATACATATCGCCTTAAATATTTTTGACAATATCCTTAAAACCGCGATCACTCGGGAGGAATTAGAACGTTCATGGGCAGCCATTGAACACGATATTATTACCCAGGAACAGTTGGAAGCTAGACAACGAGAACGTAGAAGTCCTCATTAGTTTCCCATACCAAAGGTTAGTGTAATCCTTTACCAACCTTTATCATACTTTTGGATGCCTTGAAACTGTACTTTTAAGCCTTAAGTACAGACTCAGCAACAACAACTACAAACTCGTAGTGGCCATACCTTGTTCTAAAAGGTTTTTTTATGAATATATTCATCTTTTATCCTAACTTGATGATGTCTAGATCGTAAGTCAATTTTATAAAATATCATCGCTCCTCTTACTTGATTGAATATATCATCAATTTGAGGTAAAGGATATCTATTTTTAATGGTCATTTTGATTTTTTGTCGATAATCAATACACAATTGTAAAGTAGCATCCTTTTTCTTTACAAAAAGTACAGGTGCTCCCCACAAAGACACACTTGGTCGAATGTACTGTTTATCTATTAATTCTTGTAATTGTATCATTAGTTCATTCATCTCTAGGATGTTCATCCTATAAGGAGCCTTAGAGACTAATACTTCTCCAAGTACTAGATTTATGGTAAAATATATATCTCTTTGTGGAGGTAATCCTGGAATTTCTTCTAGGAATATGTCTTTAAATTCATTAAAAATAGGAAACTCTCAGATATATTTTTTTTAATTTTCTTCCCTATTATCTATTACATGGACAACATATAATTTACAACCCTTATTCACACACTTTTTCATTTGTAATGTTGATATTTATTGAATATAAACTATTTTAGGTATCCCCTTAATATTAATGACATTACCAATATCATCTGTGCATAAAAATGTCTTATTATAACAGTTTAGTATCACTCTATGTTCTTCTAACAAATTCATACCAATCAACAAGTCATAATACCCCAAAGGAAAAACATTCAAATTAGCATAGGTTTTGAAATCATTCATAAGAAATTCACACTTGCCAAGAAATTCAATTATTTTCCTTTTTGTACCTGTAGCAAGTTGAACTAACCATGACTTTTCAAATTTGTTTTTCTGTAATTTTCACATCTTCACAACTCTAGGTGAAATATAACATAAAATAGCACTAGGGTAAATCAAAATAGAGATTGGTTCATTATTTAGTGTACCTTCTACTTCCACCATAGAAGTTTGATAATTTGCTTGTCTATTTTCCAATGTCGCACTGATTTTTGGAATGTTCCTTGGGATTTCTTCAACTGTAGAAGCTTCATGGACAGTATGCAAGTTGTTGTTTTTCTTCCTAAGAGGATAGTCCTTGTAATAATGTGGGTCACCACACTTCCAACATTTCAAAGGTTCTCTTTGGGATGTATTTTTATTATAAAAAGTAATTGGTTCTTTATCCTTATTCCCAAATTGATTATAAGGTTTATTACCTTTATAGTTACTCCCTTGTTAACTTCGTTGATTATTTCAAAAAAAATTATTATAAAATTTTTCTCCAATTCCTTTTTGTTCAAATTTATTATTCTTTTTATCTTTCTAGTTGTTTAAATTTTTTTCATAACTGAAATCCGCCTTCCTCATTGCTTCTAAATTTCTTGGGTTATCATATTCAATTCTTTATTTATAAACACGAGGTGGACAACTTATAAAACATTGAATCTTTGGATTTTCATCAACTATATAAGGCACATAACGCAACAAACTTAAGAACTTAATGTACAAATCCTTCATCATCATGCTTCCCAGTTTTAAATCATAAAACTCCTTAGCCTTTTCCTCGTAATACTTTCTAACAAGTATTTTATTTTAAAATATTTTTTAAAAGTTCTCCAACTTACATATCATTCTTTAATATTTTTTACCTTTTTTATATCTTTACACTAGATATCATCTTTCCCAATTAAATTGTACATTGCCATTTTCGTTTTTAATAAACTAGAATAATTATATATTTGAAAGTATTTCTTCATCCCTGAAATCCATGCTTCAACTTCTTCTCCTATTTTAATTTCATTATTGAACATAGGGGGATTGATATTTTTAAATTCCACTGTGATTTCTATTATCATTAAAAAATCGTTTGCAACATTGCCCGCAAATTTTTAAGGAAACACATCAATGCCAACAACAATTAGTCCACCTACAACACTATAATGCATTCAAAAAGGCAAAAAAGTATACAATTGGGTCAAAAATTGAAATGAACATATTCACCAAAGGAAGCGTGTGCATAGTGCGCAAACCAACACAACCCTCAGTGCGCACAATGTGCGACTGTGTATGAAAAAAGACACACTTATATGAACGACAAATTTATGGATATTTCTAGCCCCTCAACCACTTATGGAGCAACCCCCAACATGATTTGACCCTCATATCTAAGCGAAATCCAAATCAGAGGCTGGTCAAGGACTAGAGGGTGCCCTAAAAGGCCCCTTGTTCACACTATGAACCAATTACATTTTTCCATGTATGAATTCTATAAATAAGAGTTATGGGTGCACCAAGAAACCAATATCTTCATAGTATTGTTATGTTGGAAGAATTATTCTTTGGGAATCCTCTTTTTTCTTGGAAGCCTTCAAGCACCATTGCAATAGGCCATTCCACCCACCTTTTGAGGGAATAGGCATTATTTTTCTTCACCATTTTCCATTTCTTCCATTGTATGAAGAGCTATCCATTAGGGAACTCAAGAGCCCTCCCAAGGATGAAGAGGGGACTCATAAGTCCCTATTTTTCTCTACGGTGTTTTCCCTACTAATATATTGATCCATTGGTAGCATTATGTTGGTCATTGTTTGATTTTCATGATTCTAAGTTTCTCATTCTTTCTAACATTTATTTCTTATTTGTTTTAGTTTTAATTATTTGCTTTTACATGTGTTTGGATTGAGTAACCCACTCAAAAAATTCTATCTTGTCTAGCAGACTCATCTAGAGATGCAAGTGTTCTTGATTTTCTCACGCAAGTGACAAAACCAACACAACAGATTAGTGACCATACTAGGTATCAATATCAAATTCCTCCCTATTTGAGCTTAGAGAGCACTTCATTTTGATTTTTTTTTCTTGCAGGTACCAAAATCATCCTAGCCCAACCTACCAAAGTCAAAATTCACAGCTGGGGAAGGAATATTTCACTTGGAAATTTCTCCCCCGACGCGTGACAGGAAGTGCATAGATTTTCCTGCCCATAGACGCACACCATGGACGAAACATGTCTCTTTACACAATGCATTATGCTTACTGTGTTCCCTTTGCGCATATACCATAGTTGTAACCCATGCATAACTTCAGTTTTTCAATATTGTAATGGTTTTTATGAATGTTTGAGGGCCCCTAGCCTTCAGATTTTTATTTTCATGCACTTTGTAATGCAACTACATTACACTTAGAGTCCTTTCCCATATGAAAGGTTAGCTAACATAGGCACTTAGGGGGTAAAAAGAACCAATATTCTCCTCTTTTTATTTGTTTCCACATGCATGGCTTATTTGGGTTGTAAAATTTTAAGTTGATGTTATTGATTTCATACATAAATCACTTAAATTGGCACTAGAAGTTAACTTTGACCCTCAAGAATGCTCTTCCCTCACACCCTAATGTGATATTGGGAATCATAAAGGTGGTTAAAGTGACATTTCATCTCCCTTAACAAAAATATTTAGGAGAGGACAAAGCCCCCCTAGGGTTCTTCTTAGTTTTTTTTTTGAAATAATCTTAAAGTTTTGCAAGGGCCCATACATGCCCACATGTTGAAAACTTAGGATAGTTTCTTAAAACTGCTTTCTTAGTTTACATCATAGTCTAGGGAAGTTTAAAGATGAAAGTAACGGGCCCATACATGCCCACATTCTTGCAATCTAGGATAGTTTCAAATCTTTCTTAATGTAAACAACATTTAGCGAGTTTAAAGGATTTGTAAAGGACCCATATGTCCACATTGCTAGTTCTTTAGGGCTTTAAATATTCCACAAGGTTGTACCAAAGACACATAGTAATCTAGGTAAAAAACATTTTTAAGGACCATAGGAAGTCCACATGTTGCAATCTAACATTTAACTTATAAAAAAATTGGCACACTTTTTCACTTACTTGCACACAAAGTCGCTCCTCACACACACAATTTTCTTTTTGAGCAGTGGAGGTTGAAGTAGGCTCCAAAGGAATTACAAAACGTTCCACTAATTATTTTGAAATTATCCACACCCATTTAATTCAAACGATATTGGTTCACACCCCCAATCTCTCAACCCACCACATCTAAATTTTTTCTAAAAACACACTAAGTTTTCCTCTAGAATAGGTGCCAAAAGAAGTTTTTTAGTCTAGGTAGGATCTCGGGGGTAGGCATCCAAATAACCCCCTATTATCTGGTTCTCACATTTTCAAACAATAGAAGTCAAGAAATAGGGAACTTTTAAATCCTCCAATTCAAATTTTCCTACACCATAAAGTAGGGAGAACCCCATGAAGGGTCGAAGGTCGAGTTTCGGTTGTTCTGCACATCCCTCCTTGAGTCACCTAACTCTTATAAGGGCATCCAACCCGTGACCCATTTTTGAGGATGAAAATCTAAATGTTGCACTTTGACTGAGGTACCTAGTGGCCAAAACTTAGGACATATACCCAGGTGGCGATTGTGGGCTGCAATCACACCTTGATCAGATTTTGTGTGGATATTGTGAAATATCGCCATTTCTTTCGAGATATGCACCCTCTACCCCTCATTATAACAAATTATTTCAACCTTCACTAGTTCCTCTTATGGTGGCTTCAGACCCCATTGTTGAGTGCTATTGGAAGGTCCATTGCTATTTGAGAGGAAGAACGATATGTCTTTTAGGACATGATCATTTTTATTTATTGTTCTCCCATGTAGAAAAAATCCACCTATCCATATGCCTACTTATTTTACAATTGATTTATGTATGATGTTCATTTGATTACATGCAATCGTGAGTTACACTATCTTGTGAAGGTCCAAAATATACAAAGCTCTTGTTCATTTATTTATATATTATCACCATTTACACACATTCACTTTGCTATTTGAAAACCATAGGGTAACCATAGAATCCTCGTCGTTCCAAATGCTTGCAAAATCCCACTTCTATTATAGGAGGTTTCCCTAGTCTTTCCAACTCACAGAATCAACTATCTCACATCTCCGTGAGAGCTACTATTTTGGGATCAAATTCACTTGGGTCCAATTCCGAAGGCCATCCATCCACTAGTTCTCCTTCACAAGGAGGCGAGGGTCAAACTTCTTCTCAGGGTATAAGTACAACCCCACCAAATATCTCTCAAGGGGCAGATCCACTACTTGCTTACACGATGGCTGGAACTAATCCTCCACCAAATATCCTTATGCCATACTTTTCATGACTCAACATTCCTAATTTGACCAAAGTCATGAATGATCCCATTTTACATGACCCCACATGGCCCAATATTCCTAACAAACTACTTTCAAATATTCCAAAGTTTGAAGGAAAACCATGGGAAGATCCCGCCAACCATGTTATGACCATTCACTTATGGTTCTCTTCCAACAAAATCATGGATGATTCCATCCTCTTAAGGTTGTTACAATGCACTCTCACTAGTTCCTCAGCAAAATGGTATGTGAATGAAAAATCAGGGTCCCATTTTACCTTTGAATCAATGGCCAAGGCATTTTTTTCCTTTTTCCAACTACCAATTCATCATGATACTGGCTTAGAACTTCTCTCAGAGTTCAAACAAACCACTTCTATCCATATAGCTGACCAAATCCATGAATGGCGTCGACATCGTAGTTTGTGTAAAGCATATACCACCAAAGAACAATGTCTTGATTGGTTTCTCAAATCCCTCGTCTCTGTTATTGCCAAGGATGTAGCATCCACTTTTCCTTAGTCAGAGGAGGAAGCCAACAACAAGGATCAACAATTTGACCTCACTTATGCTCAATCACGTTACTTGTACATAGTGTTACCTGATGCACCCAGACCCATACCATTTGGCGAGGACAAACATGGGATGTCCCACATTACGGATGGATTGATTGGTTCCATGACACACCACAACTCTTACCACCAACCATCACTAATTTATGGTGCACCTCAGTATATGAAACTATATGGAGGGTTTTATTATTACCTTTCTCCCGCTTACCAATAATCATATCCTTTTTTTACCCCTCAATTGTTGGGGGGACCCCCACCAGTACCCCATATGTATTTAGTTTCTCAATCAAGTGTGGGTCCACCCATAACCCCTACATGTGACCATAATAGTTGTGGAGGTACCTCAACTTCCTATACACCATATGGATCGAATTCCAAAAATAATCCATATTTTCCATTTCCTGGTCCTCCATAGCCGATTTCTCCTCCACAAGGACACCCACATGCTAATGAGAATTTTGTTCAGCCCTCTCCCATTCAACAACTTCGGGATTTTGAGCAGTTGATTATGGAAAATCTATCCCATCAATCAAATAATGCCAAGAAGAAAGGAAAAAACTGAAACAATAATAACCCAGGACCATGAGGAAATAAACCCCAACAAAACCATCTCATTGGGGGGAACCAGAATTAAGGCAAACAGAACCCCCAAGGGGAGAACAAAAACAAACGACCAAGGAAGAAAAACAAAAAACTTAGGATGAACTTCCCTTGCACTCTCTATGGTGAGTATGGACATTATAGCCACCATTTTCCCCAAATTCCCAATTTCAAATGGATGAAAGAATCCATCAATGCACAACTTCCTCTAGCATCGCCTACCACTCAGCAAGCCCCACAATAGTATTTGCAACAACCACCTCTGGATATATTTCAAAATCATATTCCACACCAGGGTGTGATGAATACCCAACATGAGGTACACCCTTCTCTCCCACAAATGGGGTAGTATCAAACCCCAAGTCCCATTCCACCTAGAAATCTGGTTGATTGCAATATCCTCCTCACCAACGAAGAATAAATTCTTATGTAAACATGCATTCGTCAATAAGGCATGACTTATGAATCTACACCAACCACCTCAGAAGTGGCTCCAGCTACAGTCGGATAACCATTGATGATTCTATTCCCTAACACTAAACCAAACCCTTGTATACCTCGCATTTTGTTACAACAGAATGTCAATAACCCTCATGCTAGGGAAGCACATAATTATAGTTTGGTTGACAAATTAGCACAGTCTCCTGCATCCATGTCTATATTGGATGTCCTCCAAACCTATTCAACTAAGAAGAAATCCTTTTTTTCCTCCTTGGGAGCAATCGACCCAACATATAATAGACTCATCACCTTTTATTTAGATAGTGGAGAGCCACACCTCCCTACCCTGGTATCTTTCAAGATACCAGTTAAGAACCTTAACATCACAGTTCATCAATTTATCATCGATGAAGGTGCATCCACATGCATCATGTCCAAAGTCATATGGAATAAACTTGGCTTGCCAGAGCTAGTACCATCCGCCATAACCCTTAGAGATTATGACGACCGACCATCATTCCCTAAAGGGATCTTCCAAAATGTCCCCATAGAACTTGGTTATCGATGCCCTACTTGATTACAGTAACTTTTTCAGACGTAGCTACATGTATGATATGAAGGAGCTAGCCTCTTCTGTGTTTCGAATAATGATGTTCCCCCACAACGGGAAAATCATCACTATCGACCAAATTACACATTTCAAGACTAATCATTCTACCAACATCGTTAACATTCTTGTCCTATTCCACACTAGCTCAGATGCTTATTCAATCATCAACATGGGTCCCAGAATTTTCAAGGACCCATCCTCTTTGGGAGCATATCATGGAGCACCACCTCTCCTACACCCTTCAACACAAGTGTGTGTAGTATATTATAATGGAATATATATTGAAGACACTACTCCTCCCACCGAGGCCTCTCCTCACATCGAAGTTCCACGAGTTGTAGAAATATTACCTTAGGAATTCCCTAAGAACTCCACTGCACCACTTATACCTAATTTCCCCCCCTCCAGTGGAAAATCCTAGTTTGGGAGACAATCCCTCAATCCATTACTTAAATTTCCTTCTTTTATGCCCCACCTAGAGTCCAATCATTCTAGGTAGTTGTGACCCTTACCCTTCTTAACATGGTGTTTTCCATCCCTATATGGTATCTTCATCCACTTGTGATGGTTCATGAGCCATCTCTCCCTCCTTAGATAAATGGAATACGAATGAAGATCCTAGTACATACTCTTTCCATACCACCCTCACCCCCAGCTATTGACACCACTGCTATTATTGTTGGCAGACAAAAGAAGAAAGGGCCGACAACTCCACTTCCTCCCCGAGTTCAGCCTACTTGCGCACTATGTGAAAGAGAAGGAAACCCCACTAATAAATGTCCTACTCTTCCTGATTTATGCAATTTGATCCAGCTCCATAGAGAAAACACATTTCTCGCCACTCCACCAAGTACATCCACTGATACTATGGATTCCTCCACTACAAGCAATAAAGGGTTGCAAACCAAATTTGCTTGTGCCATATGCTAAAAATATAGCCATTACACCCATCATTGCCCAACTCTACCCCAATTTCACCAAAATTTAGCCACAATAGGAGAAACGTCTCAGCCAATGCCCTCTCAACAACTCTCTATTGAGCCTCACATTACTGACATTCGATATATTTCAATGTCAGTCCCTGCACGAACGAGGTTTCCTCCACAGTATCAGGACATTAACTTTATGTCCAGTAGTCCCTCTCACCCTGTACATGATATCCCATCTGTGTCCTCACCACTTGAGGATAATAATTCCTACGCATTGACAATTCCCCCTATCACCTCCCATGATCCCCTTTATTCTCGCACTTTTCACTGTGACGAAGATATCCTAGAGGAACTCACTACCCCCGATTTCCCATGGAATGCGCTCCATCATCGAGAACTTTTTCTCTCACAATAGGTCTTTCACCTGCCTGATCGGTATCCCCAAGCTCCTGTAACCTTCCAAATAACCTCACAACACTCTCGCCATATAACCAATCATGTCATTGTGAATGAGATGGCATTGTCGGTCCACCACCCATATATAGGCTCTTTATCCCAACTTCCACACTCTGTTACAGGAGCTGAGAGCTTCCATTTTCCAATCCATTCTCAACTACGAGATCCTTTTCCCACCATCTACACATTCACATTCCTCGAGTCATCATCTACACTTGGCCTCAAAGGGCCATTTTTCTCACATCACATTCATGCACACATGCTCATGTTCAATTTTATCAAATAGTTGTTGTCTATCCTTTATCATCAGATATTGTTCACGTCGGGTATTTGGTTTTCATGTGTGTAGGTACTTATTCCAAAATCCTATAACCCCTTCAGGTATATGTTCGACACTTCCATGTAATTATTTTCTCTGCAAATAAATTACATCTCCCAGTCACAACCTCTGACATTTACCATTATGGTCCTTACATTCGGCTCTGCAATACCTTTACCTATGTTGCATTTGGGTAGTGTCACCCAGTAGCATTCTCCCACACATGAGTTTTCCCATTCATAATTCCCCTTGGAAACTTGACACTCATGCTCATTTCACCCCCTAGGGATGGGAGTCACGATAGTCTTATGTAATTCCGAGAATGGACCCCATACTTCTTCTCATTATATTTCTAGCCTTCCCAATGGACTCCCAGGTCATATCATCCTTGTTCTATTGACTGCACCTCTGCATTATCATTAGCCCTCCATATCATCCACCATCAGTTTTCCCATCCTCAAATTGTCCTCGATTCACTTACCTAATACAAAAACCCACCCATGGGGCCCCTACCCTCCACCAGTTTTATTTCACAAACTTGTGCCTTAATAGGACAAGTCATCTTTCACTGGGGCACCTATTTCTGTATCTGTATACTCAACCCAAATTATTCTTTATTTATTTGGTAATTGCAAAATGTCTTTTGTTTCCATCATTTACTTATCTTTTTCATCGTCACTCTTGATGGCCTTCCTTTTCCCTGGAAAAGGAACCCATGTCTCCCTTGGTTGGGGCATCCACTCTCTTTTCATACTGACATCACTCATGAACCTCGAGTATCCCAAGTCCATATACCCATGATCTTTTAGTGTATCCACTTCATTAGCCTATGGAACAGTTTAACCCCATATCTAGTCATCCCCCTGACACTAGATCCATTTTTACAGTTGTTTCTAGTCATCCTTCAAACATTCCCCAACCAAGGGAAGTCTTGAGTCTCCCCGAATCATGACCTTATTCATGTTACCCGTCAGTACCTCATATAATCTAAGTGGATTTCATGAAGCCCTTTTCTTCTTAGAGTCGCATCTCCCTTTCTATCAACATCAACATAGTATCCAGAAGGGCGACAATAACGTTACAATGAGGAGTCTCAAACAACATGGAGAGAATCATCATTTCTCTCTCATTCCATTAACCCCCATAACATTCCACTTTAACAAAATCTTATGTTACGGTGGGTATTACTATGCAACTATTGCAGTTGTTTCATACCAGTCCAAGACCTATGAACTCATTAGGCCATCAATGCCTATGAGTCATTGACAATTCTTAAATTCGTCCTTGCCTCACTTCAGATTCTGTTCACCATTTATAAATTTCATCTTTCATTATCAACCTCCCCCCAGGGCACTACAATTATCTACATTAACATACATCTTCAGTTACAGTCTCACATTTTGGTTACATGACACGAGCATGGGGTATACCCGCCTTGTTTCTACAGGTATTTTATTTTTTCTCCCTAGAGAAAGGTTTAGGTCCCACAATTTTTCCTCTCCCTTCGGTGGATCACTCTTGGAGTTCCTCTCTTCACTCTTCATTAGAATGGCACTCTCGGAAAAAGAAACATTGATGTATTTCAGCTATATATATGCTCCTAACCTCACACATCAGGAGGCATCTGTTATCACTGCAAAATCATCCACAACATTGCACGCAGGTGGTTAAGGAAACACATCAATGCCAACAACAATTAGTCCACCTACAACAATGAAATGAATTCAAAAAGGCAAAAAACTATACAATTGGGTCAAAAATTGAAATGAGCAGATTCACCAAAGGAAGTGTGTGCACAGTGTGTGGGCCAACACAACCCTCAATACACACAATGCAAAAAATGTGCCACTGTGTATGAGAAAATTCACACACTTCTATGAATGACACATTTATGGATCTTTTCGACCCCTCATCAACTTATGGACCAACCCCTAACACTATTTGACCCTCATATTTGAGCGAAATCCAAATGGGAGGTTGGTTAAGGACTAGAGGGTTCCCTAAAAGGCCCCTTGTTCACACTATGAACCAATTACATTTTTCCATGTATGAATGCCATAAATAAGAGCCATGGGTGCACTAAGAAACCAAGATCTTCATAGTATTGTTATGTTGCAAGAATTATTCCTTGAAAATCCTTTTTTCTCTTGGAAGCCTTCAAGCACCATCACAATAGGCCATTCCACTCGCCTCTTGAGGGAATAGGCATTGCTTTTCTTCACCATTTTCCATTTCTTCCATTGTATTAAGAGCTCTCCATTTGGGAACTCAAGAGCCCTCCCAAGGAGGAAGAGGGGACTCATAAGTCCCTATTTTTCTCTACAGTGTTTTTCCTACTAATCTATTGATCCATTGGTAGCATTATGTTGGTCATTGTTTGATTTTCATGGTTCTAAGTTTCTCATGCTTTCTAACATTTATTTCTTAGTTGTTTTAGTTTTATTTCTTTGTTTTTACATGTGTTTGGATTGTTTAACCCACTCACAAACTTTTGTCTTGTCTAGTAGGCTCATCTAGACATGCTAGTGTTGTTTTCATCAACCGAGTGACAAAACCAACACAAAAATTTCATCATAAGACTTGTATTTCTTTTTAGTTTCCAACTGGTTATTATCACTACTTTCACTTGAATCTTTGTATTTGTTTTTATTTTATTATCTAATTTCTCATTAGTAGATTTAGTGTGAGTATATGAAGATGTTTGTTTTCTTACTTTTTGTTTCCATGCTTCGTTTCCAATTTTGTTAGAGCCAAATTCCTTATTCTTAAGATTTCCATGATCGTGAGATTTATTTAATAATATGCCATTTAATTATTCTTGTACTTTTAGGATTCGTTCGTTATCATCTTTCAATATTTGTAATTAGTCTTTTAAATCCTTATTTGTTTGTAACATTTCTGACTGATTATGATTTCTACTTTCATTTATATTTATCCAGATATTCTCTACATTAAAATTTTCTTGTTCCACATTATCCTTATGTTTGGGACGAGAGCCCACTACTCCTCACATCAGAATTTTTTTCCTTCTCTGCATAGAAATACAACAATAATTTCTTTTTCTTTCTCACTGTGTAATAATAAGTGAGAAGAAAATTCATAAATTTTATTAGTATACATTGAAAAATAAAGAGTAAGACTTCCTAATTCTATGATAATTTAAATGTAATATGGTTATTATATTGATCCCTCTTTAGGCCAAGTGCTAAAACCTCATGAACCCTAATTTTTTTTTTAAATAGCGTAAGGTTGTACCTTACTGTTTTTATTGATCTTATAGGTTCATATTTATTGATCAAAGTAATCAAACCTATAGCTATTTCTAAGTACTAAGGACTTCCACAAAATTATTATCAAAGGGAAAACAACAGCTCAGGATTCTTACCAGGTTTGTTCGAAACTCTAAGGAAAGTAATTTATAAAACCTGGTTTACTTCGTAAGAAAATTAGTTGTGTTCAGCGATCCCTCTGGAAGAGTGTTGTGAAGTGTCTTACTGTGTAATGGTTTCTCTGTGTGAGGAGATACCCTCTAGGCTTACCCTACATGATGAGTCATCCATTAAACTTACTCTACACGAGAGGTTACCCTATGAGTTTTTTCTACATGAAGAGTTACTCTTTATTTGAAAAGAGTTATTCAATCCTTGATGGTTTTGTCACCATGGAAAGGTTTCCATCCAAAGAAGATCGAACTGTTCTTCTACTGTAAGTACATTATAACTATTTTTTTTGTTATGTCCTACCTCTATCATATATATTGTTTTCGTAGACTTTGATACTAAGATTGAATCTCCTGTTACAGGTCAGGTTTAAATCTAAAATCATGTGTATTCTCTAATGAATGGAGTATACCGAAGGTCATTGCCGCACTGGTAAGTATTAAATTAGCTTAAGTTGGTCGCATAAGTTTAATTCCTCAATTGTCTTCAGATTTATCTTAATAGATTGAACATTTACTACTAAAATTCATTTGTTTCTTTTATTTTTGGGTCCAAATCAAACAACGTAACTACCTTGCTCCAATTCGAATTCGTGGGAGGAATTATTCCTAACATTTATGCATTTTCCTCATTGTTTACTACCTTGCTCGAATTCGAATTCGTGGGAGGACTTATTCCTAAGACTTTTTTCTACATATTTCAATCTCAATATGTATATCTGAGTTATTAATTTTCTAAGTCTCAGTTTCTGAAATGGGTTGTAATATAATAGTAGTCTTGTAAGAATTATAGTTTACGCTTCTAAGTTCCTTTCGAACATCATTTGTAATAATTATTTTGAGTCTAGAAAGACAGTTTCGAAGCTATTCGTTTACATAGGCTATGGGATTTACCATAGACAGGTTTTTATGGTATTTATGTACAGATATATGTAAGTTATTTTGAACAAAACCCTACGAGTTTCGTATGTCCTTCTCAATTGTTAACATAGACTTAATTTTTCTCTCTAAATAAAGTTTCTCTTATATCGAGTTGGTCTTGTAGCATTCTTTTACATACTGTTATTGCATTCTTATTTTATAGTAAAAAACCCCTATGTAATGGTATTTACTTTCCTTGGTAAAACATTTACAATTAAAAATGTATTTAAATAATGTTTTCGTATTGTTGTCCCTTAAGAATCTCTGCATCGAATTTGTACCTATTTACATCTGGTAATTACTTTGTGTGTAAGAAATGTATGCATTTCCATGGTTTTTATGCATATAATAAAATTACCACTATCTCATTAAAAACATAGACGATATGCATCTGTTTATTTTATTTTGACTGCTATGAGTTTATATACAACTGTCTCTATGTGCAGAACCAATAAATTCTCCTATTACGGTTGGAAATAAAAAAACCCTATATATTTGCATATGAATCATAAACAATATATACAATATACCACACAATATACAAATGCACAACCAGATGCATACTATCTATATTTATTTCATAAATTTGTTTCCTATTTCGACATTCTTATTAGCACAACTGCAAATAAATAGAAATCATAACCTGTCTAAATTTTGCACTGAAGAAATAGAGGCAACAATAATCTAAAGGTTGTTTTTCTATCCAACCTTAATCTATAACAACCAACACTACTTTCTTTGAATACCCCCGAGCCTGATCGTTGAACCACAAGGACGAGGACTATAGTTCTTATTCGTGCAAAAATTCTTCTCGAATCTACATTTCGATCATATGGTATCTTTCCTAGCCCTGTGAGCCTATGGTCAATTCATGTGAAGTATTTTTATTCAATTTTCTAGGTCTTTTGGTCATTAATTAGCCACCTTCTCAACTCAAACTCACACTTGAGTTTTGACCATATTTCCAGGGAGGATGTTGCTTGCACCACTTGTGTTTGACCCAAGTTCCTACCACTTGGTATCTTATGAAATACCACTTGTCATTCTTTCTTGTGGGTCAAAAATCACTCATTTAACAACTATCTTCACATTGTTATTTTCTTCTTTTTATTAAATAATATTTAAAATCTCTTACAATTTTTTCGACCACCCTTGGTCAAACTTAATTAATTCACTAGTTCAAATGCACAAATAAAAATAAAATTTTCAAAATATGGGATTTTACAGTTGCAAGGAAGTCCAAATGGTACTAAATAAAGGGTTAGAGGAATATATAGGCTTCCAATATTCATAAGTAGTACAACAAACATACAATATTTGAAGTATCTAAGGAGGAGGGTGGCTAAGGAGATCAACCATGCGATTGGTGGCCACTTTCTTATATTTGATGAGTGACATTGTTTGTGGATCTTAGATTGAGAATCAATAAAAATCAAAGGATGATGATATAGAAGAATGGTCTCCTTACCCAAGATATAGTGGCGCCATTTTTTTAAGGCCTAGACCAAGATATATAATTCCTTATCATAGGTATTGTAGTGTTGCTTGGATTGAGCCAATGTCTTAGAATAATAATAAATGGGATGTTCTCCCTGTTTAGTAACTACGCCAATTTCATGTTGAGAGGTATCGGTATCAATTTCAAAAGGTTGATAAAGATAGGGAAACATGAGAATAGGTGCTGAACAAAGGGCCTCTTTAAGGTGTTGGAACTACTCCTGAGCCACCAAAGTCTAGAGAAAAGTGAACTGATTGGATAAATGATGAAAGGGATTAGCCAATTGAGAGAAGTGAAGAATTAATTTCCTGTAAAGAATTATGCCAAAGAGAAAAATTTTATGGCACAACACAGACTAAGGAGTAGGCCATTTTGATAAATCCTGAACTTTATAAGCATTAGGATAGACACCTTCTTGATCCATGAGAAACCCAAAATAAGAGACAAAAGTATGGAACAATGAGGAATTATGTTCCTTGACCTAAAGGTGATTGGTATGTAACAATTGGACTACACTGGGCACATGATGTAAGTGTTCCTCCCAAGTCTTACTAAATACCAGAACATCATCCAAATAAATGAACATAATATGGCCCAACATAGGATTATGTATAAGATTGATGAGCCTTTGGAATGTCACAGGGGCATTGGTCATCCCAAAAGGAATCACCATCCATTAATAGAGCCCAAATATGGATTTAAAATTTGTTTTCCAAGTGTCGGTAGAAGCCATGTGAACTTGGTGATAGCCTGCTGTCAGATCCATCTTTGTAAAAAAAGATTACCCTTTGAGTTGATCAAGAAAGTATTCAATATGAGGGAAACGATAATGATTTTAGACTGTAATCTTGTTAAGATCTCGGTAATTGGTGAGTAAATTCCACTCAACACTCTCCTTTTTTGGAATAATGAAGGTTGGAAATGTGAAAGGAGATTAGTTGGGTTGGATATGGCTAGAATTGAAAAGTTGTTGGAGTTTGCATTCAATTTCCTCAACCTCACGAGGATCCAAGTGGTACGAAGTGACATTAGGAAGAGAAACACTAGGAATGAGGTCGATAGAATCCTCAATACAATGTTGAGGTTGAAGGCCTTCCAGAGGAGAAGACACATTAGAAAATTAGGAGAGAAAAATAGACGTATTAGGTGCAATGGACTTGGGAGTTTTATCTGGATTAATAAGGTACACAAAGCATAAGGAGAGGGATTTATTGAGGCTTACATGGAATATGGAAGCTTGGACAATGAGCATATGAGGATTTTTCAGGGACGAAGAGGTAATAACATAAGTTCTACCATCCTATTTGAGGTGATACTAATGGGTGTGAGCATGATATATGGAATCACGGTTTTATTGGTATGGGATTCCCAAGAGAAGATATGCACAATCCAATGGAGACACATAACAATAGACATAATCATGGGAGGACCCAATGGAAAAGGTGATGACACAATGTTGTCTGAACATGATATGAGTTCCATCATTTTGAACCCACCCTAATTGATAAGGAGAGGGACGAGGGGTGGTGGTAAGGTTTAATTGACTCACCAAATATTCATATACTAAAATATTCTTGATGTAGTTATCAATAATGAGCATAGCAAGAGATTGCTTGATTTGGAAATTGGGGGTGAAGAGAGGGGAAGCTGAGGTAGCATTAGAATCAATAGCCATCAAAATAAAAGTGGGGTATGTAGCCATGGGATTGTCTAAAGAGATTGGCTCAAAAGGAGGGGGCTCTCTAGATGAGGACTCGGGATTATTAGAAAAAAGAGTTTTGGCAGTAGACAGATTCTATAGGTCACAATAATCTACATTGTTATGGAAATAAGACTTATGGAATTTGTACCATTTAGCAAACTTAGGGGAAGAGGGAGAATTTGAAGAGGAGGGTGTGGAGGATGAGTTTGGATGAGAATGAGGAGATTTCAAGTGAGTGGCTATATTACACTCAACTGATGGAGGGTGAGAGAAATCCTTATCTAGAGAGCTACTATAAAAAAGATCCACTTCCCTGTGTAAAAAATTCAATAAATCGGAATTAAATTTAGTATTCAAGTACCTTGTCATAGTCCTGAATATGAACCCTGGATGGGGTGCTACCAGGAACAACAAATGGACAATCCATAGACAGGCCACCTAGCCAATGAGCTAGCCAGTTGGATCTCGATGGAACTCGCTCCCCCAACACATCACCTTGGGGTTTAATTGCAGTTGCCACCAGCCCTCAGACCACACTTGTGGCTAGCCTACTACATGATCCAGAAGCCTTACAGTGTGAGAACTTCCATGGCACTGTGCAGGTCACCTCACCTGTCACTTCCTCTCCCCAGAAATGGATCTCCTATAGCCAAGCTCGATAGTATTCTTCCTCCTTCATTTCTCAACACTCTCCCTCTCCAACCACCCCTAATTCCTCTTCTTATCCCTCTCTAGACTGCTCTGCATTTTCTCTCATGGAACCTTCAGCTTCCCCTCTTCATTTTCATCCCCAAGCCACCGATAGCCCCCGCCATGCCCCATTTGAGAGGTAAATCCAGAAGAGGAGTGGCCTGGTATGTAGCCAGGGGCAAGGATGTGCCAAATTCTGACCCTCCACCTGATAATGATGCCCTCCCGGTCTTGGATCCCATCATAGCTCCCCCTCTCTCAGATCCAATTCAAGAGGTCACTCAGGTCCTGTCACCACTCTTAAACCCTTATGGTTGCTGGGTAGAATGGTTTGAAAACTAGGGGATTCTATGGGCCACGCACCTCTCCCCCCTCTCCACCTCATTGGATTCCACCTCCTTTCTCCCCGCCTTGCCAACACTTTGAAGCTACCTCCACTCCCCCACCACTTCCCTCCACCTTGTCCAACTCCCCACTTCGATTTACCTGCAACAAGTGTGCTGATCAGAAAGTGATCACAACTTCACTGTGCAAGCTCACCAAAGGACAAGAGTACATCAAGTCCACACTTTGGTATTTTTAGGAGAAGGATGCCAAGCGATGGAGAAGGGTGTACATTATGATGTCCTTTGTATAGGCAATTGCAGATCGAGACAGGGGAAAAATGAATAAGACCCAGGCTTTCACAGGCCCAAGGATTGGTCCAGGTTTCTATTGTTCTCTTGTTTCATGTTTTATCTCTTGTTTTTCATAGCCAACTCTGTTTAGTTTACATATAGTAACTCTGTTTAGTTTACTCTCAGCTTATCGCCCTGCATGGCACTGTAGTTTTTTCATGTCACACAATGTTTTTATTTGGACAAGTAGCACTATATTTTTTGGGCAAGTGACAATAGTGGTTTTTGAGATGGGAACTATTACCACACATGATAGAATGCTTGTAACTTTTTCAAGAAGTCCCTAATACAACTACTAATTTACAAAAAAAAAAAAAAAAGTCCTAAATATGAAGCCGGTTGTAGATCCTGGTGAATATTTCAATATATTTTTGCATGGACTGGCATGAGAATTGGAAGAGATGCAACCACTGCGCCAAAATATATTGATGGTATTCAAGAGGATATAACCTTCTATGGAGAACTTGACAAAGCGCTTCCCATGTTTCAATGGGAGGAGTAGAATATGAGGAAGAATCCTTCAAAACCAAAATGAGTTGGGTCCCAATGGGTAGAGTATCCCACAAGGCCTCGGAAACACCTTCCATTTGTAAGCTAGCAATCTGACTCTTCACCTCATTGTATATTTCGTGATGACTGCTGAAGTATGTAAAGAGACTTCAAATCCAAGAATCCACAATGTCCCCATATATATACATAGAGAACTTAGGAAGTTGGAAGTATGCATCTAGTTGCAAAGGAGTTGTATTCTGACACTACAATCTAATAATATCCTGAAGAGCCAAAGCCAACTCTTTGATAGGGGAAGAGTTGAGTGAAGAGTCATCATCCTCTGAAGTGTCCCTTCTTGGAGTCATGATCTTCATCAAATGATGTTTCTCCTATTCATATATCAAAAATATGCCATTGATCTATAGATAGGAGGAGGGGGGAAACCCTATCACACCTCTGGACTACAATATGAGCAGAGAGGAGGAGGAGGTTTCCCTAGCGCACCTTTCAAAAAATTGACAAAACAAAGAGGAGGAGGGGTTTTCCGTAGCGCACTTCTTGGGCGAGAGAGAGGAGGGTGAAAACAAACCCTAGCACATCCCTTACCTATAGAAAAAAAATGCTAACCCTAGCACATCCCATGAAGGGATATAGGTTTGCATGGATCCATCAATGAAATCTATGACTAATGGAGAAGAAACACCTTGGATTGGTTCTCTAACACCATTTAATCTGAAATACTATAGAGAAAATCCAAAGATCATTCACAGAGATAACAAAAATAAAACATGATATGAGAAATAAAAATGAACCCTTCATTTTATTTAGTAGAATAGGAAGCCTCTATATACAATAGGTTGAACATTCAAATTTCCTAATCAAAAGTGGACGAATTCTAACTAGCCAACATATAGAAAAGGTCCCAAACCTTAACCACTATCTTATTTGACTAGTTTTTGGTCCTTGAAACTTGTGCCCAACCTTCCACGTAGAGATGCACCCCATGTGGCCTTTGTGGTGAAGCATGCTACATATGGAAGGAGGTGCACCATTGTGGTATCTCCCTGTTATTTTTCCTCGAGATGTGTTCTCTCCTTCTTGGGGAGTCTTCCTTCCAACTTGCCCAGGTTAAGCCCTTTGGTCATGAGAATTGCTTGAATGGAATCCTATTTTTATTTGAAAGATACTTAGTGTAGCTACATTTATGAAGCTCTTGTTGTAATGTTCATCTGCACCTAAGGATTGTATCTTCTATTTTTCTTAAATAGATGTGACATTTTTTTTTCGAGGAAAAATGATTAAATTATAATTAGACATGACATCTAGTTTCATGTATGAAATTACGTTACGAGGGAAAAAATCTCTATGGATAGGGTAAACCACAACATACAAAAATGACTGCAGAAATCAACTCTATCCCAAAAACATGTTATATAAATCAATATCCAAACAAGATAAGAAAGAGTCCTACCTCATCCAAATTTTCAATGATGTCCACCATTGATCACTTTGACCCAAAGCTATATACCTGTGACAAGTTCTCAACAAAAAAGAAAAGCAAGAATATGGTGATAATTTAAAAGGTTAGCACATTAGATAGCATAATCCATTAATATACGTAACAAATACGCCTATGGATAATAACTCATATATTTGCAAGATATGAATTGTATGGGAAAGGAGTATTTCTATTAATAAATGATTAGCAATAGTGAAAATATTACAAACTTCTGTGTCAGCACAGTTTGGAACCGAGAAACTAAGTTCCTTCTAGTTGGGCCTCCACCACTTCAATCCTCCACCAAAGGAAAGCTCATAGAAGGGAGATAATGAGGTTCTCCATCAATAATGGAAGATATTGGGGGTTCAACACTGTTTTCAGACTTAATGGACAAAGGGATGCCGACTCAATAGGAAGTAAATAATTTCTCCAGAGTAACTTTGCTCTCAAAGTTGAATTCTTTCTCCTTTTTTCCATAGCTTGGAATTGACCAATTTATAGCCTTCAAAATGGAATTGAAGGGTTGATTTAGAATGTTTCCAGTGTATGGAAGGCCAAGGATCATAGATCTCTTGTCATGACATGGAAACATGACATTTAATTTTCATTTTCTAGCACAAATCCTGATGTACGCAGGCTGTAGTGGAGCATCCTGCATTTACACATGTTGTATAGTAGGAAAGATGCGTACATGTGGAAAAATATGTATTTTTGGCTTTGGATTTTATAAACAAGGAATATAAGTCTGCATAGGGAAATGGAAAAAGGTCCTCTATGCAAGATTGCATAGGGTGAGGCAAATATTTCTATAACAAATTAAGGTTAGTTTCTACTTGTAATAAAATGGATTCTTTGTTAGATCCTCAATAAGCATGATTATAAAAAATGGATGTTTTTCTTATAGATTCTATCTAAATCAAAGCTACCTTGATTGAAAGTAGATTGACTAGAAAACTTCTAATATTTGGTTCTTCACATTATTTCATTAAAATTGTTTTGTGTGTGTGTGTGTGTGTGTGTGTGTGTGTGTGTGTGTGTGTGTGTATTATGATGATGATGATGACGATGACGATGATGATGGTTAACATCCATTGAGACCTAAATTGGTCTATCGTACCTTAATAAATGTAAGGGATTACTTTTATTTAAAATATTACTTTGAAGATAGAAACGAGTTAGGAGTAGTGTTCCAAGATCACTAAAGTTTTGACAAGTTAGATGGGTAGGAAGGTTGGTATTGTGATAAATATTTTGAAATTGAGATATAATTTGGGTACACTGAGGGCACTATAGGAGAAATTGATTTTCATCTTCAACCTTCTTGGCGTGACTAAGGTGACAAATTGTTCCATGCCATGGTGTTTTGGGAATTGTCCAATGTCCAGTTTCACTATGCATCTTGTGAGAATTAGTTCTTATTTAAGCAACATTGGTTTTCTTCTTTACCATCATGAAAACACATAGATACTTTTGATATTGAAGATTAGGGTTAACCCATCATTATAATAACTTAATTTTATTTTATCCTCTACTTCTTTATCACACCATAGATTCTCCTTAAATTAATTTGAACCATAGAGGGTATTCTCAAAATACTTCATTGTTTTAATTGTCATCCATATTGTTTATAATAATAATAATCTATTTTTAAGGTCACGACCAAGTCACACCAAATTGGTGTATGAGACCCCCTTGTTTGTGGGAAAATGACTGGTAAAGTCTACAGAGGTATACATACCCTAACCTCTTTGGATTTGAACTTGTGACCTCTTAAGAGGAAACACATGTTCTTAACCATTAGGCTCACTTAGGTTGTATATTGTTCGTATACATTGAGTACCTAATCATTCTTGTGGGGGGAAAGTCCATTTTAAATTTGACCATTAATTTTTTTTATTATTCGTTATTTTAATTTCATGTAAATTAATAGATTATCAATTCTATGCTCATATACATTTATATATTGATAATATAAATTTAATTAAAAAACCAAATTTTCATTTTTTTAAATAAGAAAATAATATTATTATTATTATTATTATTATTATTATTATTATTATTATTATTATTATTATTATTATTATTA
>JZKD02S1660256.1:121975-136635 GCA_000966675.3 Picea glauca | reverse complement strand
AAACATCCTGTCATCAATCATGACGCATCATCATCAAGGTTAAGTGGTTCATCATCATAAAAATCTAGATCACTTGCGAGCAAGTGTCCTCAAAGAATAAGTTTTGTCAGTGCGCGAGAGCGGGATGTTACAATTGGAGAATAGATTCGAAGTCTTATTGCCAACTTCTCTATTCCCAATGGTTTAAATGTTAACATATCCAAATTTTTTATCATCTACACTCCTTTTGAATTATTATTATTATTTTTATTTAAATGTTTACCTATCCAAAGTTTTGAGCATCAACACTCATTTTTAAGTACTTAAACAAGCCTGACACAATGCATTGTTTCTTAAATGTTTACATAGAACGAGGCCTTTAAACAGTCCTCAGAGGCTTAAATTTTTACCTAACAGACATGACAACTTTAAATGTTTACTTTACATTACATTTTCCTCCAATATTTGGATACAATCTTGTATGCAGAGAATTTGAGCAATATTGTTGTCCATCGACATTAATGGTTCACTAGTTGTTGCTTGCTCATTGGTTCGCTAGATGTTGCTTATTGTTGTTTGCTTCAACTTTGCAAAGCTGAGGTCATGCAGTTGCAGTTGGATCTCTTGGTGCTTTCTCACTAGTTTGTTGTTTGTTGTATGCTCTTGTTTTCTTCAACTTTGCATGGTTGAAGTCTTGCACCCACAGTTCGAACTTTTCTTTCACTTTGCAGGGTTGAAATCCTGCACCCTTGTTTGCTTCAACTTTGCAAGGTTGGGGTCCTACATCTGCAGTTCGACCTGTTGCTGCAATTTGCAAGGTTGATATCCTGCACCCGCAATTGTAGTTGGGATTATTCCATTCCCCATTCACAAGTAAGTTTCAATACTATGGTTGCATTCCTATTCGTTGTTTTCTATTTACTATTTACAATTTGTAGGTAGGAATTTTCAGTACTAGGAGGTGCTGAAAATCAAAATAAATATAAAAAAAAATAAAGAAATACAAATTAAGTGAAAATGATTTTACAGAACATCCTTAAATGTGACTACTGGTATCAAAGAAAGGAGAATGTATCCTATCCCCGAAAAGTGTTGAACAAGAAATCTTGTCGCCTTTGCAAAATGTTCTTGTATATGGAAACTGTAGCTAGGTATAGAAGGACTAGGTATGGTACAAAGTTAACAAAGCTGCAAGAAAATTCGACAACATTGTCGGTCCTTACCCATATTTATCAGTGACATATTTCAATAGGTTTAAAAATAAATAAAAATTGCAGAACTTGGAATGAGAATCCTGGGTGGATGATGAATATAGAAGGGCAAGTTAAATTCTTAGTGGGAAGTGGAGTTTGAACACTGGTTTCTTTGTAGATTATGGGATGGGATCAATAGAATCTTGAGAAATAAGATGTGTAGTCATGGTATTAGGGGGATTATCAATAGTTTCAGGAAAATCAAGGGATCCTGGAGGATTAGGCTAAGGGTGCACATGTTTTAACCAATACATTAATATTCAGTACCTCTTAAAAGAACTGACAGGAATTTTTTTTGCATATATTATAACTTACATCTTCGCATACTTGGTGTTGGGATGGTCCTAGTTTACCCTCTTGTGCAGATATTGCAAGCTTCTCTTTCAACTAAGGGATGGTACTAAATCACACTCTTGTGCAGCCATTGCAAGACATTGTGTTCACTGCCTATGTTTACCAAAGGGGTGAATTGTAGGCATATAGGGTAGAAAAATGATACCAGATCGGAGGCCAGTGACAAAGGTGTAAAGACAAATGGCAGTGCATAGGGAATTAACGGTGAAAATGGCTTGTATATGTGGGTATATGTGAGGATCTTATCTCTTACGTGGATGGTTATTATTTGCGTGGATGAGACATGGTCAACCACATGTAAGGGTTTGCAACATGGTGGAAACTTGGCACCATCGAACATTGGCTATTGTTTCTATTTGATTAAATTAGTCTACCTAGTTGTCTTTCGGAGTCCCACATGTACGGTTTCCAACTTTCATTTCATGTACGTGTTCATACTACTTCGGCTCATGCTACTTTGGGAGTTGTACAAATTCTACAATCGAAAACTTTGGAAGTGCCTAATAGCCGAAGTCCCAAAGTCCTTGATAGGGACGGTTACAATAATCTGAGGTTAATTAAAATTAGGCATGATTTAATGACTCCGAGATACTTTCATGCTTCACATTTACAAAAATCTCGAGGTACCGAATTGGCGCCATGTCTAAGTATAGTTATAAAAATTCCAAAATTTGGCAGAATGATACATATAAAACAATCTATAAATAATATTTGAGTGAAAATGATCTTACAGAACATCCTTAAATGTGACTACTGAGATCACAGAAACAAGAATGTATTGCTATCCCTGAAAATTGTTGAACGAGAAAACTTTTCGCCTTTGCAAAATGTTCTTGTAGAAGAAAACTGCTAGGTGTAGAAGGGATGGGTATGGTGCAGAGTTAAGCAAGATGAAAAAAAAATTGGCATCATTGTCTGTCCTTATCCATATTTATCACTGACATATTTCAATAAGTTATATATAAAAAAAATTGCAGGGCCTGAAATGAAAATCCTTGGTGGAGGATGAACATACAACACAAAATGAGCCAAGTCCATACATTAGTTCTTGTTTCTCCTTTGTTGGAAAATTATATTCTTAGTGGGAAGTGGAGTTTCAACATTGGTTTCTTTGTAGATTATGGGATGGGAATTAGTAAACTTGTGAGAAACAATATGTGTAGTCGCAGGATTAGGGGGATTATCAATAGGTTCAGGAAAATCAAGGGATCCTGGAGGATTAGGCTAAGGGTCCATAGGTTTTAATCAATACAATTATATTCAATACTTCTTAAAACAAATGATATGATTTTTTGTTACATAGATCATATGTTGCATCTTCACATACTCGATGCTGGTATGGTGCTGGTTTACCCTCTTGTGAAAACATTTCAAGCCACCTTTTCAACTGAGGATGGTACTAAATCACACTCTTGTACAACTATTGCAAGCCACTCTATTCACTTCCTGTGCTTACCAAAAGGATAAATTGTAGGCGTAAAGGGTAGAAAAATGATTCCAGATCAGAGGCTAGTGATAAAGGTGTAAAGACAAATGGAAATGTGTAAGGTAACGACGATCTTGGTAATGTGAAAAATGGCTTGGAGACGTGGGAAGGTTTGAGGACATTTTCCCTTGTTTAAATAATTAGTTTCTACGTATATGAGACATGGTTAACCACATGTCAGGGTTTTCAACATGGTGGACACTTGGCATTGACGAGCTTTGGTTATTGTTTCTTTTCGATTTAATTATTCTAGCTAATAGTCTTTTGAGGTCTCGCATGCACAGTGGTCAGCCTGCCATTATTGCACATGTCACTATTACTCCAAGCCTAGAAAAATACGGAACTGCCCAATAGCCGAAGTGTCAAAGTCCTTGATAAGGATGGTTAAATTAATATTGGGTTAAATAATCGTAGGCATGAGTTAATGGCTCCAAGAGAATGTCACTTCGGGAGACTATCACACTTCGCATTTAAAAACTCTCGAAGTTCCGAATTGGCACCATGTCTAAGTATGGTTAGAAGAATTCCAAATCTTGGTAGAATGATAAAACTTTAGAAAGGGTGCTAAAGTAGCAGGGTCACCCAGATTGTGATCTGCAAAATGCACAGGCGTGTCAATGCTCGATACATAAACCACCTCTATCGCAGCCATATTGACATACAAAAAAGGGAATGAGATGTTCTCCTCATATTTTTGTTCCTTAAACCATATGTTTAGTGCATTTTTCAGGCTGCCCCCTTCCAATCACATATGTCCACTTTCATGTCCTAGACATCATACCATATCTCTTTGGAAAATGGCAGTGCACAAGGATTTGCCAAACGAATTCAGATTTTTCATTGCGGAGCAAGCATCTACGAAGACCTTGCCATCCCTTCTTTGAAAATTATGACAGGGAAATATGCTATTCTTTGAGGCAAACCACATATAGTTTTTAAGTTTATTCTGGACTTTCGGTCTTCCAAAGCATCTTCCAACACCATTTCCACATCTGGACTTCGTCTTGTAGAAATGATTCTTTGTAACCTAAATGGACAGTTCTCTGATTTGTCTCAGTATGAGTTCCCCACTGCCCAATTTTATAATATCTTGTTCATATTGTAAGATAATTGAAACATCTTAGAATATCGTGTTCATCCTGTAAGATAATTGAAACCTTGATAATTTTTGTTATGTGTTGGTTCCATTCTTCTGGTGAAAGTCCATAATGCCTAATTCTTCCACTTTTGTTTATCCCATAGACCATCTATTTGAGTTTTCTGAGTGGGATACATCAACAAGTCGTTTCATATATGTTTAATGTTAATTTGTGAAGAGTTTGGATGGAATTAAATGACGAATATGATTATAAAGATATATATACTGACTACTGAAATGATTATAAGATGCACAACCAAAATAAGTTAAAAAAATATATGTCCTAAATACTCAGTCTCTGTAATGAGCAAATTTATACAATTGTTTTATTTTCATTATCTCTTCTATATGGTTGAGAAGTAACTATAGCTTTGTTTGTTTGTCATATGCTATAGCAACCACAAAGCACTGAATTTAAAATGAAAAAGGATGAAGGATAAATAACAAAATTTGTATGTAGTTTCGAACTTATAACTATATTTTTTTTTCTATTTGCATATTATCTAAACATAGATAAGAAACATCTTGAAAATCACAACTTAAAATATGGAGAAAGTAATAGATGTTGAGTGCTATCAAGTAGATACAGACTCCATTGTACATGAAAACATTGACCACATATTGTATAACAATGCCCTTTTCAGATTAGATGCATTCTCGTATACTGTGGGAGATTGTCTCTTCAATGCATTTCAAGTTATATTGCACTTTCGTTATTCCTCGAATGAGCTACGCAATGTATTGATAGATAATTTCTTGGTCTATTTAGAAAATGGAAATGTTGAGGCATTAGAGTCATATCAATATGAATTGGCATATGATTTTCTTTGCCAATTGCATGGAATACATGATTTCAATATGTATCTTTCAAAGATGTGATTGTATGCATATGCAACTCTGCCTCCACATGGGAGAGGACTTTGGGGAGATACATTTTTTATATTGTGGTTGATCACGTGGTTGAATATATCAATTGGAATTTTGTCATTAAAAAGAAAAAGAAGATATCTAATATTCAACAAAACTGCATCTAGAGATCCATATTGCATCTTGTTCCACGATGCCAATCCTCTAAGTGGTCATTATGAACCACTTCTCTATAAAAACGTATCCATATGAAATCTTGGAGGATATTATATTTACTTGTCCCTCACCTACAAAGACCTTCAATCGCATTGGAAACAAATTATGCATCATATACACTCTCATGGATTGCACATAGAAACAAATATTGCATCTACTTGCGGACATTGTCTATTCAATGAAATTTTCTATTTGATAGCAACAAAGTTTGATGTGCACTCAATGATCCTTTACACTGTGCAATCCTTTTTCAATGTAATTATAGGTGGCAGTCAACATGAATTTATTTGCTTGCATCAAAACCTTCTACCATATCTCATAGAAAGTATGCCGACAATTGGAAGTTGGCAACAATACCTTGTAAACATGGCAATGCCATATGAGAAAGGAAATATAGAGGGTGGGACATTTTGTTTACAATGGATATCTATCATATTCAGATTAAATATCCAGGTCTGGTCAAACCTTTTAGACAGTGTTGTCCATTTGTATTGTATTGATTCAAACTACGATCGAACAATTAACATCATATCGTCGAAAACGGGTACGCCACACATCCATTATCAAAATTTGATAAGAAATAATTGCAGTTCAAGATCCACTATCCATGCTACCCAAACCACATCGAATATGCATAAGTGTCACATATTTTCTAATCAGGATGAAAATCATCCCAATTGTCATAAGGTCATATAGAGATTAAACAAAAAATGTAGATTGACTTATAACAACTTAAAAAAGTTCATACGTGAAAGAAATAAATACAATGATGCACTTCCTTCTAGACCTCTGAGTTTTACAATCGATCATCATCAGGTGAAAGGGAGCTCGATAAAGAAACACAAACTAACATATCACAACCTAAAAAATGTTGTTTGTGCACAACACGAGCACATTTACACACTTCTTGCTGAACAAACAAATCACATGTCCAATGGAAAACAACATCACCATTTTCACCATCGAGATGGTGAAGAGACAATGCTCATAAAAAATGTTGATTCCACCTCCAACATTGCTTGTCAACAAGTGAAAATAGTTTTGAGTGACAACCATAAGTTAACCTACCACATTTTGAAAAAATAGATATGTGAGAAAAACAGGTGCAACTACATATCCCACAAAGTTCATGATATTGACTGATAGGGAAAAATCACATATCATAGACTAGAGCCAACACTATGTAGTGCTAGCATTGAAAACCAACAAACACTTGCTATGCATCGTTGTCTAGGAAAGAGAGATGCAAAGAAAATCTATATGAAACAAATTAAAGACAATCCTTCCATTGCATCTGCGATTTGCGAAGAATTGAATATTACAAAAAATGCTAAGTCTTTCACCCTTGAATTGCAAAAATAATACATCAGCCTGACACTAAATGATAGAAAATTTTCCACTAGCAAAATTTGTCTTCCATGCAAATGGTCACTTGAAAATGGAAAATTGCCACAATTTGCAACACCTGACCAAATAAGATGTAACGCACCACTACTAGATGTAAGTACACTTACAAAACTTGAAGAGATACTTTTGTCTCTGCAAATTGCATTTTAACAAATTAGACCCTGGGGCTATAAAAGACCCTAAATGGGCTTAACATGATCAATTATTAATGTTCCTGTCCAACTAGATTTTGTGCAAAAATCCCTTCCACAATTCATAAGCGAGACAATGACAATTCTTGTAGCTCTCAAAAGACGTTTGCAATACAAGAATGCATACAAAACAGGTAGAGTGTGTGTGCACATTGTCATGAAAGAATTAAAAGAATTTTGTTCCAGGGCCCTGTACAAAGTACAAAACATTTGTATAAATGATAACTGGAACCATGTTCTTGAACAAGGAAATGAAAACTCTACACAAACTTTTGACACTGCTAGTGATTTTGATACAAGAGATGAATCAGAGAATGAAAGCCCTGCTAAAACATTGATACATGGATTCACTAATTCACAACACATTCATGACTTGCAAGACAAAGTTGTTGAAATTGCACCTGCTAAAGAGCAATGTCCACTTGGAATATACAAGGAAAAATTTGCTTAGGAAATGAACTTTCCAACAACGTTCTATGGATATTCACGTCCCAGTGACATCATAGAATGATTCAACTACTAAAAAACAGTTCAATGGAAACTGCTACATTCAAGTGATGACTTCTCCTGTCACATAACAATTTTTTTTTTCAAAACAATGCACATAATAAATGAGAAAGTGATCTATTGCATGTGGGTGTGAATAAGAAAAGACTAGCTACAAGAAGAAAGTTATTGGCCAGAGATGTCAAGTACAAAGAAAACCTAGAAAAAATCCTAAAATCTGATATCGGATACATATATTTCAAAAACATTTGCATCTCTCCTGACTACTTGCAACAAAACAAGAAAACTATATTTGCAATGATTCGAAAATTCAGACCCCCAACTTTTTTCACCACATGTACAAGTGCAGAGCATCACTAGGGTTTTTTGGTGACTACAGTGTCTGCATTGTATAGGAACAAGAAAAGGAAAAACAAAACTAATACATTGGAAAATGATGACATTGACTACCTCTTAAGAAAATACCCAGTTGCATGTACTCGTTACTATAGACATAAAGTAAATGCTTTGAGGAAATTGATATGTCATGATGAAACGTTCTTCGGAAAAATATCAGACTACTATTTTGTGACTGAATTCTAAAATAGAGGGAGTGAGCATGACCACACAATGTTATGGATAGAGGATGCATCGGTTTATGGAAATGACAACAACTCACAAATCGAGCAATTTCTCGACAAATACATAACATGCAACACATACCGTTTAGATCTAGAACTTGCCAAAGTTCATAGAAATTACCATACAAGAAGATGTAAAAAACAAAAGAATGCACATTGCAGATACAAATTCCCTATGCCACCAATGAGAACAACAAGAATCATAGAATCAATCAGTTTAGAGGACAATGTTCTCATTGAGAAATCAAAATCTTTGTTTTCATTTATATAACAACAAGACTTCGATGACTTAAAGAGATTTGAATACCTCTTGCCAGAACTAAATCTAACGGAAGAGGAGTAAATCCAAGTGATACAATCTACACTTAAATAACCAACAATTTTTCTTAAACGAAAACTTTCACATATTTGGAAAAACATTTTCTTCAAGGACATGCCAATTATGTGGAATGCAAATATAGATGCACAGTATGTCCACAATGCATATGGTGCAACATCGTATTGTACCTCGTACATGAAAAAGGTTGAAAAATCTATGACAAGTGCATTAAGAAGAATACACAGAAAACATGAAAAAAGTCAAATTGATGCTATGCAAATGATACATGCACTTGGAAATAGATTACTTAATCTTCAACAAATTTCTGCTCAACAAGCAGTCCACATTGAACTTTCCCTTCCTGTGAACTGTAGTTCAAGGAAATGTGTCTTCATAAACACATCCTACTTGATACACACACATTCGTTCTTAAACCACCATCTTTGCTAGAAAAAGAGCCTGATAATTCATAGGACGTGATATGTTACTCTATTATTGATTACTACCTCTAGCTTCCACGTCATATTAAGAATATATTCTTTGCAGAGTTTGTATCACATTAAAAAAAAAATGGTGCACGGATATCAAAAATAAAAAAACCAAATGTAATATGATTTTTCAAATACAACAAACACATCGACTATGAAAACTTTTGTAGATAAAAACTATTGTTGTACATTCCATTTGATCAAAAGGAAAACACATTAAAACATAACTTCCGTACATGAGAAACTACATTCTTATGAGACTACAGTACAAACCAATGAGTCTAGATTAACATACAATGTCAATCCAACATGGAGTGATTTAGAAAGTGCACTTGATGAACTAGAAAACCCTAAAAATGTTGATGATACATTAACAAACCATAAAACAACTAGAACTCTATGTGAGTCCTATAACTTGCAAGCAATTTTTCCTTTTCCTCGAGCAACCTCCATTGAAAAACATATCAATCTTGGGTTTCGAGTCACAAAAAATCCTTTATTTATTGAAAGTAAAGACTACTACAGAGTTAGATGCTTGTTGAATCGAGAACAACAAGTGATCCTAACGAACATTGCAATGAAGAAAGCTTAAACATGCACACTCCTATGCACTTGTTCCTTATAGGTGGGGCATGAATAGGAAATACATTCACAAAGAAGGTGCCATTCCAAATTCTTATATGACTCTGTGATTCAAATAGTTTGACTAACCATATGAAACCAAAGGGACTAATAGTTTCGTATACAGGAAAAGTTGCATATAATGCAATTGGAACAACAGTGCACTCCGCATTTTTAATTCCTTTTAATAAGTCACAGTTTCTTCCACTCAACAAGGAAATGTTGGATACCTTGTCTAATCTTTATGATGAATTACAACTTGTCTTCATATATGAGGAATCTTTGATTGGAATTTTCTTCTTATATTCCATTGACAATCGTCTGAGAAACATAAAACATGTGCACAAAAAATACTTTGGGGAAATAAACATGATATTTTGTGGTGATGTTTACCAGGAACAACCCATACAATATTCTCTGATATTTGAACAACCTATAGTCAATATGCAAACAATGATGCATGAATTTTGGAAAGACAATATAAAATTCTTTGAATTACATACTACAATGTGCTAGACACATGAAACATTTATTGCAATTCTGAATAGAGTGCGGACAAACAACCAAACATGTGATGCCTTAACATATATCAATTAAAGTTACATGTGACCTCCACCAACAAACCCAACCTTCTCTTATGTATTCTACAAGAATAAGGATGTTGCAATGCATAACAGGTACATGCTATCGCTTATTCCTGACAATGATATTATCATCAATTCAATTGACCTTGAAGAAGACAACCATGGTAATGTACCATGTCATCAACATATAACCACTTTGATTTTGCAACTTGTCCTGAAATTAGACATGCTAGTTGAAATATATTCTTGCAACTATGATTCACAGGATGGCTTGGTGAATGGTGTAGATGGAATAGTCAAATCTTATACAAAAACAAAATAAGTTGATGTCCTCTGGATTAATTTCCATGACTCGCATATTGGCCATTGACAAGAAAACAAGTTAGCTTATCTATATAATTCAAAATCTTCACACGATTGGACACCTATATTACGAATATCAAAACCAGTATCGACATCAGAAAATAAAGGTCAACTAAAGATTCAAAAATAGTTTCCAATTAAACTTCCATGTGCATGTACAGTCCACAGATCACAAGAGCTAACAATTAATAGTTTTGTGTTCGACCGTGCTGGAATATGAATACATAGACTTGTATACATAGCTCTGTCACGTATCCAAAGCATGGACTTCTTGTATTTTCTAATCTCTCTTACAAAATATAACTTCAAAGTCAAACATAAAGTTGATACTGAGATGCAATGCCTTCGGACTAGTGCAAAATGGAATCTACAATATGATTACCAATCCATATAAACAAACTCATTTGTATCAATTCTCTCACTTAACATGCACAACCTACATGCACATATGACTGATATACTCAATAAATATGACACAATGCAATTTGATATCCTGTTCTTGCAAGAAACATACATGGGATTATGCATGCAAAACAAGCAATTTCCAAATCACAATTGCATATCAAGTTACATTACACATGGAGTGATGATATTAGTGAATTTTTTTTTAACAATTTTGGACCATATGCATGTTGAAGACACAAATGTTGAGATCGTATTAGCAAGAGTAATCTTCCATGAATCAGAAATTGCCATATTCAATCTCTATGCTGCTCTGCATGAAATATTTCCCAACATACTAAATGTTGTTTCAAATGCATTACAACATTTACATCTGAATGAAACCATTATCATTCTAGGAGACTTCAATATTGACATGCTACAAAATAATGGCAGAACAAAAGAATTGGAAAACTACATGTGCATTTATAGTCTCTGTTTTCTTTTGGATAAGATAAACTATGTACAAAATGCACTTATTGACCATGTATGGTCAAATGTGCCCATTTCAAAATACACCCTCTTTATCTTAGACACATACTGGTATGATCATGATACAATTTGTATTGTACTTGACTTACGAAATATACATCATGCATATTACAAATTCATATTTCCATGTCTCAAAGCATATTTGGCTAATTTGTTGCACAAAACCAAATTATTCAGCTAGGATCATCCAACTTCTTGATTTTTCCTAGTTTTCAATAGATTTTGGGCAGAAATGATTCTATATAACCACAAACATGGATCGCGAAAAAAAAGGGTACATGCTTCTAATAGTATCTGTTACTCTATTCGTTTGATTCTAATTTACTATATGTACATATTCCTTGTTTTTCCTTACATACCAACTTATATTCATATTCATTATGTTTTGTACTTTCCTTCATTGAAACAAATAGAGTAACTAGACAAGACAAATAACTCTTATCCAGAAATGTAGAAGAAGACATACGAAGGTGAATGATTATACCGTCATTCCATACTCCATTGCTTTGTATTTCATTTATTCTATGGATATTTATTCTATTGATTTGCAACTCATTTTTTTTATATGTATATACTACATATCTTCCTACATATTAAATTATCTTCATGTCAATTGTATTTTATGTGTTGCCACATTGAAACAAATAAAATTGTTAATCATTCTACATATGTTCCTACATAGCAACTTAGCTTCATCTCCATTGTATTCTCTTTATTGCTACATTGGAAACAAACAAACTAATTGAACAAGAGGATGAAGTCTTATGTGCCAGAACATAAGAGGATGAAGTACAATCTTCCAAAAGGTATACCAACAGTAATAGTAAATCAAACACAATGCGTGTGCTTAATGTACATCCATATCAATTATGAAAAATATACAATGCATATACATATTTAGTTGTTATCATGTTTGATGTAGACATGTTTACATTAGAAAAAGTTGGACAAATGACATGGGCATGAGTAGTCAATCATCGCAAACATCAACACAACAACAAGGCCAAAGGTAAAGATTCATATATTATGCTCTTGCTAAGTTTAGGAAATAAATATCATCAGTTATTTATTCATCTATGCCATGGTAAATATGTTGATGTCATCTACAACACATGATTTTTAGTTCACAAGAAGTATCGATGAGTACAATTGAAATGACCAACATAGTACAAGGTCCATAGACTAAGAGGTATGGTTACAATACTCTAACCTGCATACTTTATCCAAATTGTGCATCTCCTTGTACATTGATGAAACAAATAAAAAATAAAAAAAGATATACAAACTTCCTTTCAAATTACTTTTCCTATTCAAAAAAATGTCATCGGGTCTAAACTTATACCACCCAATATACTATCAATAGAAGGCTTGAACAACCACTGAAATGGAAAACTATTCATCGGAGACATAATGGTCGTGTATAACACCTACCTACATAAAGAAAACATAAGTGTATGCATTATGCATGCAGGCATGACAAACAACAAAGCCATGATAACAATTACACTGACTATCCCTACACAACTTTTATAGAAACATGTACAGAATATCTTTTCTAGGTAATGGGATATCCATTACAAATTTCAATATATTACCGAAAACAGTATATGACCATGGCGATTGTGATCAGATTATATCGCTCAATGAAACAAGTGTTGTCGAAAAAGTTCATGTGGTTTTCTTAGAATATCATTTCGTACCGGACACACAATCAACCAATTTGCAAATAAAAATGACATTTACCCAATTAGAACCATTGGTGCAGTTGTCACATTTGCAAGAAAACTTGGATCACAACATATTCTTCATATAAAAGATCAAAACTCGGAAAATGACAAGGAAATGGTATTGTTTTCCATACCCATTTGTTTTTTGTCATTTTGTTTGACATGATCATATATCTCAGACATCTTACACAACTATTAAACTATTCCATGGTGCAGTTACAATTATTCCACACCTATGGAAATTTATTTTCCTCAATGGAACATCAATTGCATAAAGGGAAATTTCCAATTATGTTGTGAAAAAATATAACGAAGAAAAAAGATGTTAAAGAAATGATCTTCCGCACAACCCAAGAAAAAATTGTAACATAATTGCAAACAAACATAGTATAGGATCTCAAAAAATTAACTAGCTCCAAAACTGGTGTACGTATACATATGCACCTCCACCAACAATTTGCACAAAAAAAAATGCCTTCAACAGTTTTGTGCAACATTTTTGTTGTACACATATATATTATATTGTTCAATATATTAACTACTATTCTCATGTGTGCAGGTTGAGGGTTTTTTGGTTGCAACAAATTCCTACTCGATCCCCTTCGAGGCTATATGTTCCAATTTTAATTCTCCTGCTTCTGCCTCTGCGCTCATAAATGATGGCACAATTGATTGTATACGATGTGGTGCAAAATTCCCTTAGATATATAGTCATTGTGTCAATGTTGTCATACAAACTCTCGGCAACACATTTGTGCACTGTACAGTTAGACAACTTGTTGTATAGGATGTGCTTCGTGGGTTGAAAAAATTCTGATATGATATATACCTACAGAAAAAGGAAAATACTATCTACATGGTACGTGACTTCCGTGTCCATAGAAAATTTACGTTAAATGAGGACAATGCCATACTACATATCGGTTGAACCAAAAAGTAAATTACATATCATGCATTGACAAGAAACAAAACAGTGTGATATGTCTCTATCCATGAGAAGCATGAGGAAATACCTGATACAAAGTACCCAATTGTAAATAAATCAGGTCCATCATTTGAGGTGTCAAAATGGCCTACTCCTCTGAACAGAAGCCTCAGGCACTTTCAATAATATTGCAATTTTTGCATTGTTCAAACTTCATTAAGTTAGATGCTGATAGTCTTTTCCATAACTATTAGTGTTAAAACATTGTCAGGATAATGTGATCTTGGTTCATAGTAATATCAAAAGCAAATGTTCATAGTGGTATTGGTTCATAGTAATATAGAAATTGGCAAATTTATTGGTTCCCGTTTTGGAATTTGGCTATAGAGGGGATACAATGCCCAATATTTGTTGTTTTTTGCATGTGTTGTGTTTTCCAGACTTTTGAGCATGTGCTTTGGTGTTGTACTTCAAGGTTCTCATGGACCTGGTTTTTGGATTATGACTAGATAATAGATTCAAGATCTTGGTAGTTTTTCTATGACCTTAAGGAATATACAGGACTTGCCTTGCCTTTTAATGCAAGCTTTGTGGAGAAATGTAATATGTAGTTCATTTAACCAATTTTACTTGATTAATGAAAATACCAAAATTCTTATTTAGAAATATTTTGAATATATAT
>JZKD02S1660256.1:50419-62983 GCA_000966675.3 Picea glauca | reverse complement strand
TTTGCAGAACAGTTTCAAAACATTTCCAAAGTACCCTCAAATTGCTATTACTTCACCAGTTTTCCAGAACAGTTACAAAACATTTCGGAAGTTTATTGAAATATACAAATAATTTGATTTTTTCGTAAGAAAATAATTTGATTTTAGTAAGAAAATAATTTTTTAATTTTTTAAAATTTTGAAATCATTTTTTAAAGTTTAGTGAAATATATAATTAATTTGAATTTTTTTAACACAATTTTAAAAATTTTGAATTTTTTTTTCATTAATTAAAAATAGTGACACAAGACATAATTATGCCTTTTATGTTTGAAATTTTTTTCATATATGTCACCGATCTAAAACCAACTAAAATTACAAAATTCAATGTTTGACACATATCGATATATAAATTAGCTTACATATATTTAATTTTAATTACCCGTGACATATTTAAAATTACAAAAATTCAAAGTTTAACACATTTCGATATATTAATTACCTTACACATATTGAATTTGTCAACACTATTTAATTTGTAAGACATCTTGATTTAGGCATATATTAAATTCCTTACAATGAAGTGGATGTCTTATTAGAATAAAGTTTATTTTAGGAGACTTGATTGGGTTGGTTAAAGATTTGTAGGAGGCTGTTGAGATATTTCTCAACCACTCCCTTCAAATATGGAATCGGTTGAATCTGAATCCAGATATATATTTACCTATGTATGTGTGTAAGAGTGCAGTAATACAATCTATTGTTTCTGTGTTGTGTTATTCCTGTGCAATGGTTGCTCTTCCAATTTCTATTTTGTCTAGCATCATGATCAATATTGTAAGACATCTTAAATTCCTCCATATATTAAATTCCTTAAATTCCTTACAGTGAAGTGGATGTCTAGCACCATAATCAATATTGTAAGACATCTTGATCAAGGTATTGATAGCTTGATTATCTTTTATGGATAGGTAAGGGTGTTCCAAAGAGTGCTTCAGGAAGCAGGTCACATGACCATCCTTTATGGATAGGGAAGGGCATTCTAAGGAGGGCTTCAGAAAGCACGTTACATGAAGCACAACTTGATCCTCCATCACATGCTCAAATCAACTTGACTCTTGAACAAGTTATTAACTGGTAAGTGGGCTTGTACACTGCAACATGAGACAGATGATATGTTAGTTATAACTTCAACAAGATGTGATTGTACAATGTCAGTTGTTCTGGCTAGTTGTACCAGTCGTTAGAATTTCTTGTCAGGTTCTTGATTTTCTTGTTTAGCTGGAGCTTATTTAGCTCACCCTTTTTCCCTTAATCAAATGCGCTCTGAACATTCCTTTTATTTATGTTGTATCTTATTTGTCCGTTCAGATTCTTCTTTGTCTGCACAGGTTTTTGCTTGTCCACGCAGTCTCTTGTTTGTCTGCGTAGTTTCTTAGGCCGCACATCCTACGGTTTTTCTCATGGTATAAGATCTTGGGATGTGAGACTCTCCACAGTGCCTGGAGAGCAGCCCGATCCAAGGAGGAAGAGCGCGGACCTTCCACTCCAGTTTTGAAAGAGGTCTGCGTAGTGCAACTTGGAAAACTCATTCTCATGCAGAGTGAAAGAGCGCCCAAAGAGATTCGTTGCACATTCTTCTTGGAGGTTCTCGATGCCAAATGGAGATGTCGAATCAAGAGAGGGGAGAAACATTCAAGGCAGTGGTGCATCGAAAACCGAAAATCGCTGGCATAATTAAAATTAGAGAAGGATCTTTCAAATAGATTAAATCTCACAAAGGAACACTCCAAATCACGCACACACTCTACAGGCATGTGTATGAGCCATTCCAGAGCTTGGTGAGGGAGATCATGCGGAGTATAAGTATTCCTCGCATGCTGGACATCCGTTTGGCTAGCACACAGAGTGAAATAGACTCTATAAGTTTCCGATGCTTTTCTGATTGGAGGCAATTTACAAACCTAAGCGATCGCAGAGATGCCAAAGGGACTGGATCCCATTAAACTTGTGAATTGCTGAGTTAGAGAAAATATCAAAGAGAAAAGGAGACTCCACCAACGAATAAAATGATATGAAAGCGCAAAGATTGATTTCAAAATCTTGACCTCAATGCTCAAGAGGTTTAATATTTTTTTATGCAAAAAATTTGCAAATTTTTGGTGGTTGTTATCGATTTTTTTTTTTTTATCCCGCGCTATCCCCTGGTAATTCTTTTTATTATTGTAAATTAACCCACGTTTTAATTAATCAATGGTGGTTTTTTTTTATCCCTGAGAAAGGGCACTAAAATTACATTAATTTTTTTTTGTTCTGAATTTTTTTTTTTACAAAAAAAATAGCCACCTCAAACAATTTAGGGCCAATCCTTCTTGGGAAGAACTACGAATTTTGGTAACTTAGAATGAGATGCTTATTACAATCACAAGAGTGCTAGGATCTAGTGGATCATGGCTATGTGGAACTAGATCCAATAGATCTTGCTGCCCTAACCAATTAACAGAGAAATGCTCAGGCACAATAGACGAAAAGAGAGAATAAGGCCAAGTCCAGTATTCAGAACTCAGTAGATGACTCCATTTTCTCAAAAATCATAGGTGTTGGTACCTCAAAACAGGCTTGGGAAATCCTAATAACATCCTACCATGGAAATGACAAGGTTAAAACAATCTAGCTGCAGATATCGATGACACATTTTGAGACCTTAAAAATGACAGAGTCTAGAAATGTTGATCAATTTATGACGAGAGTCATGGAAATTTTGAACCAAATTAAGTTGACTAGTGAGGCCATCCCAGATCAAATTGTTGAGAAAGTACTCAGAAGTGTTCCAAATAAATTTGAGATGGTTGTTACAACCATCCTTGAATCCAAGGATCTACCAAATTTTTCAATAGATGAACTAATGGGTTCTTTGTTGTCACATGAGGCCACACTACATCTTGAAAATGAATCAATCACTAATTCCTTCCAGACACAATTCTCTTTCAACAAAGGGAGAGAAAGAGGTAGAGGAAGAGGTCAAATAGGAAGAGGGAGAAGTCCAAGAAACCATCACTCGGGTGAAGGTCACACACATCAAAATCAAAATCAGAATTAAAGAAAGCCTACAATTCTATTACTACAAAATGTATGGGCACTATGAATCTCCATGAAGGAATACTAAATAATATCGACACTCTGGAAGAGCACATGTCTCAAATGATGAAGGAGAAACCTCAAATGATATGTTTCTTTCATGCCACAAGATTGAAGAACAACACAAAGACCTCTGGTTGCTAGACAATGGATAAAACAATCACATGACAAGTAACAAATATTTACTTTCTTGAATTGATTCTTCCATTTCATTTGATATTACACTTGGATATGAATCTTTAGTCAAATTTCAAGGAAAAGGAACTGTACATATTCTCACTAAACAAGATGTAAAGAAAGACATGCACAATGTCTATCACGTTCCAGATCTAAAACATAATCTGCCAAGTGTAGGACAACTAGTTGAACATGGCTATAAGGTAATTTTTGAAGGAGAATCATGTAGGATATATGACAAAACTCCCATCATAAAATTGATTTCTGAAATCCACATGAAGAGGAATAGAATGTTTCCCTTCACCCTTAGAACTGGAAATGTGACCCAATCCTATGCACAAAGTGCATCCACCCCCAATGAAACTGCGATTTGGCATGAAATATTAGGACATCTACCCTCTTAGACTCTAAGTCTCTTGCAGAAGCACTCCATGGTCAAAGGTATGCCTATCTTCAAACAACAAAAATCCCGATGCGAGTCTTGCATTTTTGGAAAACATAAGAGATCTGTTTTCTCCAAAGTCCTCCACTCAAGACAAACAACACTTAGATATGGTTCGCACTAACCTATGTGGACCAATGCAATCAGATTTAATATGTGGTATCTTTTATTTTCTAACGTTTATTGATGATTTTAGTAGGAAAATATGGATCTATTTCCTCAGACACAAGTCTGAAACCTTTGCAAAGTTCAAGGCTGAAGCTGGAAAACAGAGTGGGAAATAGGTAAAGGGACTCAGGTTAGATGGAGGAGGAGAATATTTTTCAGAAGAATTTGCAAATGTTTGCAAAGCACACGACATAATCATGAAAACCACAACCACAGATACTCCACAACAAAATGGAGTGGTTGAGAGGAAAAACTAGACTATAATGAACATGGCAAGAAGGCTTCTCATAGAGAAATGTTTATCAAATTTATTTTGGGATAAAGTTGTAGCATGTTCAATTTATCTCTTGAATAGATCTCCAACTACTAGTGTCAAGATGAAGGTACCTCGAGCAACATGGACTAGGACAAAACTGAATGTTTCTCATCTTAGGACCTTTGGATGCATTTCATTCACTCACATACCTTTCAAATTAAGGAGTAAACTTGGTAATCAAAGTGAGAAATGCATTTTTGTTGGCTACAGTGAGACATCCAAATCCTATAGACTCTACAATCTGATTTCAAAGAAACTCATTCTCAACAGAGATGTCAAATTTCTTAAAAAACTGTTTTGGAGTGAGTCTGAAAATCAGCCTATGGATTGTCAAAATCCATTGTTGCCACTTCTTGAACACACAAAAAATTCAGGACAGCAAACACATCATTGTGCCCTTTGAAGATTGCAGGCACAAGGACAACCTAAAAGTTCTCAGGAAAACTCTTCTTCGAGAAGAAATTCATCCTCCGAAGTTTGAAATCAACAAACTTGAAGCTTGAGAGAAATCCATCAACTGTTGGATGATATTAATCAACACAATATTTTTTCATTAATGTCATGTCAACCTACATATTTTAAAGAGGTACCTAACAAGCCACATTGGGTTCAAGCCATGAACCAAGAGATTGAATCTATTGAGAAGAACAAGACATGGAATCTTGTTGATCTTCCCAGGCATAGGACAAGTATTGGTGTCAAGTGGGTTTACAAGACTAAACTAAATGAAAAGGGAAGATAGAATAAAACAATGAAAGACTTGTTGCAAAAGAATTCTCACAGCGACCAAGAATTGATTATGGTGAAACCTTTTCTCCAGTAGCAAGGTTGGACATGGTAAGGACCCTCTTAGCCATAACAACTCAATAAAAATGGCAAGTATACCAGATGGATTTTAAGTCAGACTTCTTAGATGGTGTCTTAGAAGAAGAGGTATATGTGTAACAACCACTTTCATTTGAAGTCAAAGAGAAACCAACCAAAGTGTATCGATTTAAGAAAGCCGTGTATGGCTTAAAGAAATCTCCAAGAGATCGGTGCCACATAATTGATACCTACCTAATGAAGAGTGGTTTCAGCAGAAGCCAAAATGAGCCAACTCTATACACCAAAACAAATAAACAAGGGGATCTCCTCTCTTTTGGAATAGGATGGTATTTTCTTTGTGTTATCATTTCTCTTATATTCTTGCTACATTTTCTCTTTGTTATCATTTCTCTTACATGCTTTCTACATTTTTTGTCTGAATTCTCTCACTATACCATTTTACCTATGCACCTAGTCTCTTCCAGTTTTTCCTTCTTCTCTCAACTCCAGATCACCTTTTTTTCTATGGTGCAATTATTTCTTCACTTTCACTGATGATTTCTTTTGATGCACATGGGTTTACTTCTTAAAACTTAAGAGAAAATTGTTTGACAATTTTTTGGCCTACAAGGACCCTGTAGAAAAATAATATAGACATTAACTTCAAAGGTTAAGAACAAATAATGGAGGTGAATATGTGAAAAACAACTTTACAAGTTATTGCACTGCATAGAGCATCCAAATGCAACACACTCTTCCATATACACCATAAACAAATGGTTTTGTTGAGAGAAGGAATGGTGCATTAAAAGAAATGGTTAATTGTATGATCTCATCTAAGGGATTAAGTGTATTTTTACAGCCTAGAAAAAAGAAGTGTATTTTTGTTGGATATTAGGAAGAGGTACAAGGTTACAAACTTGTTCAACATCATTCCAAAAATTTTTTTATTATAAGAGACGTTAAATTTAATGAAAATCTCTCATCCTAGGACCCTAATTCATTGTCTATGTCTTCTTCATATTTTGATCCATATTCAACATTTTCACCCTCTTCTATTCCTATTCTAGTTTCCTCTTCCTCAGATGATGAAAATGAGGATGGAAATCCACCTATTCCTACTCACCTTCCTCTAGATAAGTCAAATTAACRTGAACCTGCACTAGYACCATCACTTCATAGATGYGTTCATTCAACATGAGAAGTAGTTGGTGATCTTGTCGATGATCCTTCAAATCAACATCARATGCRTTGATAGTCCTAGGGAGMCKCTTCTCTTCTAGATCAAGTTTCAAAGACTCATGATGAAAATAAATTTGYAGAAGCTTCAWKCCATGTAKATTGTGATACAACAATGAATGAAGACTATCACTCRTTAAGAGAGAAGGATGCTTGTGATCTTGTACCTCTTTTGAAAGAAAGAAAACTTGTTAGATGTAAGTGGATCTATATAATTATGTATACATCATATGGAAGTGTTGAAAGACACAAGGCTTGATTAGTTCTCAAAGGGTTATCTCAAGTAGAATGAACTGACTATAATGAAACATTTTCACATGTAGCCAAAATGAACCACTTGTGTGTTCGCCTATGTGAGGATCACCTTATTATTATTAGGGATGTACATCCCTCTTCAAGTGGAGACCATTTTTGGATGGTGAATAACATTCAAAAATTGTAGCGCCACTTCTATTGCCCCACTTTGTTGAAGCAGGTGGAGAAATTCATCGAAGCCTGTTCATTATGTTCACAAAGTAAGTCGTCTAACCGAAAGCATGGGATTTACCAGCCATTACCCATACCACCATGTCGATGAGAATCTATTTCCATGGAATTTTTAAGTGGTATGGAAGTTACTCTTCACAAGAACAATGCCCTTAGGGTAGTAATATGCAATTTTTCTAAGATGGCTCTCTTCATCCCATGCTCAGAAATCAGTTATGCTTCACAGATTATTGTTTTGTTCTTCAACATATTTGGAAATACTTTAGACTGCCCAGTAATATCATATCTAATCGGGACTCACGCTTCCTCAACATTTTTTGATACAGTCTTTGGTAATGGTTGGGTTGTTAGCTCCATTTCTCCACTACATTCCGCCTACAGACTGATGGGAAAGGCAAGGTTCTTAATCGAACTCTGGTTCATTATCTTCATAGTTTTTTTTTTTTAAACAAATAGTGGGATTTCAATTTTCATATTATCCAATATAGCTACAACCGAGCCACCCACTCTTCCACCAGTTTCTCACTATTTGGTGTGTTCCTTGTTTTTCATCCCCTTGGTCCATTAGATATTTCTCTAACTATCACTTCCTCAGACTCTAAAAATCACCAATAGTGACAAAAATAATCACAATGTTTCCTTAACAATATAAATCGGTTCCACAGTCAGGTTGCATTTTCTTTGAAATCCTCCCAAGAATGTGCCCGAAAGAGCCATGATAAGAAGTAGACCCCATGTCATTCCAACCAGTTTATCACGTTTGGATCCTCTCTCATAATGTTTTTTAAAAGGTTTCCATCATAACTTGCACATGCTCCCATATGGTCCACACACAACGTTAGAAAGCATTGGAAAGAATGTGTATCGTCTATTTTCCCGCACAACCCGACACACATGATGTGTTAAATTTTAATGATATAAAATTTTTCTTATCCTCCTCTTCTCGAAGAAGCAGTTACAGATCAACAAACTTTCAACAACATCTCATATTTTTAGTCTCCTCTTCTTGTAGGTCAAATTATGGATTCAAAAGTAAGTACCACAAATTACGAACAATATATTTCATATGTAGTCAACAAAAAGGTGGTGCTTCCCACTCAGGCTAGGTGGTTGACTGCTCAAACAATGTAGCATAAGTTTCCAAATTTGTTGTCAAAAGTAGAGACACTTCTATATCTAGAGAGGGAGGAATTAGGCCACCAGTAAGGGTGTGCCCCCTTCCTTAACCACTCATCATGAGGACACACAATTTATATTGTAATCAGCCCATTAATCTTTGTTTGAAAGTTAGTATGTGAGTTAGTTTTTTTTGTAAATAACACTCTCTATTTCTACTGGGTAGAGCACTACATAATAAAGGAAGTATTCCAGTGAATTAGTTTTCTTAACAACCCTCTGTAATGTTATACGTAGGGCGCTTTAGAATGCCAGTTTAGAATGTATATGTGTCATTCCATTGCTCAGGAAACAACTCTTGATGGTCTAGTTGGGCAGAGCTACAAGTGCACCCATCTCAGGTCCCTCCAACATATATGTTGTTGAGACAACTGATGTGCACTTCTCCGGGCATTTAGAGCATGATTCTTGGGACTCTCCATCAGCCTCTTAGTGGACCATCATCAGGTTCCTTTTTGCATACCAATCTATCTTTGGTGAATTAAAACCATGTCCTCTCAAAGAGAAACATCAATGGAAGATGCAAACTCCAACATGTCTACACAATTTCAAGGATTATCTCTCACTTTGAATGACCTACTTTTCCTAAAACTACGTAGCACACCGAAACCTATGCAACTCGAAAATCACTTCCAATTTCCATAATTTTCATGGAAAATGAATGGTGAAATTGTCGATTCATGGATATCTAACCTCTCCACCTATTTCAAAACCTCTCCTGAGATGGAAGAGGACATGAAGTTACATATCACTAGCTTGATTCATGGATATGCAACCTCTACACCTATTTCAAAACCTCTCATGACATGGAAGAGGACATTAAGTTACATATCACTAGCTTGCAATTTGAAGGCATTATCCAAGCCTCGTGGGGCACACAATAGGAAACCTTTGAATTGGTTGTTGACATCAGTGAAGTCATAGCCACAACAACTACATACATTAATTCTTGGGAGTTCTTGTATCACGCATTACGTGAGCACTTATACCATCCAGGATATCTTCAAAACCTACTAGCCAAGTGGTTGAAGCTCGATCAATTATCTAACTAATCTTTCCAAAGCTACATCAATGTCTTCTACAACTTGTGAATCCAACTACAGTTCATAGACTTAGAATAGGTCTTAATTATAAAATTAAGTTATGGTTTATTAATTCCTCCATGTCATGAAGTTGATTTATTTGAGAGCCACTCTTTGGACAAGTCCTTCCTATGGGCCTTGACCATAAAATGTAAGGTGAATCCTTGAATCCCCTATCCTCAAACCCACTCTAAGTTTGCCAAATATGGTCCTTCTCAGTCTCAAGCTTCAACTGCTTCCCCATCCACTTCCAAAAATAATCTCATGATCCGGTAATTAGTTTAGTGCTTGCAACATCCCACCACTCGTCACCTCCTTGAAAAATGCATGAACATATCACCTTGCGCCCTAAGCGGATACAAAATTCAAACGCAAAATTGGCCAACTATTATAATCTAAGCATATTCAAGCCTCCTCCTCCCCCTGTGCCTCTGCTACATTTATTATTCCCAAAAAGGAACCTATTGAGTGAAATTGAGTTACCTATTAGTGATCCCTTAACAAATACACCAATTAAAATTGATATCCCTTACCTTGGATTGAGAATTTTTTGGACAACATAAAAGGTGCCTCCTTATTCACCAAGATGGATTTGATAGATGTATATAATCAAATGTGCATGCATCCCACCGACATATGGAAAACAACATTCAAGACCAAATTTAGTCTTTATTAATGGATGTTCATGCCATTCTAACTGACCAATGCATCAACAATTTTCATGAGGTCAATCAATGACATCTTCCGACCTCATTTGGGTAAGTTTGTAGTGATTTATCTTGATGACATATTAATTTTCAGGGGGTCTTGGGAAGAACATCTTCAACATGTATGTAATGTGCTTGAATTACTGTGGGAACATAAGCTTCAACTGAATCAAAATAAATAATTGTTTTGAAAAAGATCAGTCCAATATCTAGGATACATATTTGACATAACAATGGTGCACCTATATTCCTCTCAGGTCCAATAATTTGGTAACTAGTGAGTGCCCTCCAATGCGTAAATGCTGAAAATATTTATGGACATCATTATTTTTTACACGAAGTTTGTATCCAATTTTTCCCAGTTGACTCATCTGTTGCATCAATTGTATAATCAAGCTAAGCTTCAATGGGATTCATAAGATCAATGCCATTTTGAGATGTTAAAGCAATCATTATGTTATTCACCATGTCTACGATTAGAGGAATTAGAGAAAACCTTTAATATTTTGAGACAAATTCCTCTCAATTCTCTATTTGGGACATACTTAAAAAGGGACGTCGCATGGTGGCATACCATTTAGAGACACTGACACAACAAATATTAATTACTCCACATAGGATAAGGAATTCTACATTCTGGTGCAAGCGTTGAAGCAATGTAACCACTATATTCTGGGTAAAGAGACTATTCCTCAAAGAAATCATCATTGTCTCATTTTTCATAATTCTCGAAGTAAGATTCAAGAACACTGCCATTTTAAGTGGGAAAAACACATTTAACAATTTCATCTCATTATTAAATACAAAAAGGGGTCACTTACAAACTAGTAGGATTGTTGAGTAGACCACCCCTTCAGGTCATGCACATCTTAGAGGTACGATGTGTAGCATGTGATACCTTTACGGAAATGTATGCCATATATCCATGCTTAAGGGAATTTTGGACATTTTTTCAACAACCCAAAGTTATTAAAAAAATGACCTTCCTAGACTACATACTCGATGACGATTGGCTATACAAAATGAACCAGTTGTGTGTTCCCAAATGAGAGGATCACCTTATTATTATTAGGGAGGTGCATACCTCTTAATGAGGAGACCATTTTGGGATGGTGAAGACCATTAAGAAGTTATAGCACCACTTCTATTCTCCCACTTTATTTAAGCACGTGGAGAAATTCATTTGGGCATACTCATTCCGTTCACAAAGTAATCCATCTAACCACAAGCATGGGATTTAGCAGCCACTACCCATACGATCATGTCGATGGGAATCTATTTCCATGGAATTTCTAAGTGGTCTTCCAAACACTCTTCACAAAAAAATGACATTCGGGTAGTCGTCTAACATTTCTCTAAGATGGCAGAATTCATCCCATGCCATAAAATTAGTTATGCTCCACAGATTATCGATCTATTCTTCCAACATATTTGGAAAAACTTTGGACTGCCTACTAGTATCATATCTAATAGAATCTATCGCATCCTCAACACTTTCTGGCACACTCTTTGGTCATTGTTGGGTTGTTATCTACAGTTCTCCACCCCATTCGACCTGCATACTAATGGGAAAAACAAGGTTTTCAATCAAACTCTCTTTCATTCTCTTCATAGTTATTTTTTCAAAAACAAATAGTGGGATTCCTATTTTCATATTATCCAATACAGCTACAACCAAGCCACCCACTCTTCCCCTAGTTTCTCACCATTTGGTATGTTCTTTGGTTTTCACCCCCTTGTTCCCTTAGAGATGGCTCTAACTATCACTTCGTTAGACTCTACAAATCACCAATAGTGACAAAAAGAAGCACAATGTTTCCTTGACAGTATATCTCAACTTCACAGTGAGCTTGCAACTGCTTTAAAATCCACCCAAGAATGTTCCAGAAAGCACCATGATAAGCTTCACACCGCCCTGTCATTCCAAACGAGGAATCGCATCTCGCTCCTCTCATAATGTATTTTTGAAAGGTCTCCATCATCAATTGCACATGCTCTGATATGGTCCATACAAAATGTTAGAAGGAATTGAAAATAATGTGTATCGTATATTTTCCCGCACAACCGACATACATGATGTGTTAAATTTTAAGGATATGAAGTTTGTTTAGCCTCATCTTCTCGAAGAATGAATTATAGATCAACACCCATTCAAATGAATCTCATATTTGTAGCCTCCTCTCCTTGTCAATCAAATAATGGATTCACAAGTAAGTCCCAAACATTACGAACAATATATTTAATATTTAGTCAAAAAAAAGGTATAGCTTCCCACTCGAGCCAAGTGGTTGTCTGCTAAGACAATGTAGCCTAAGTTTCCAAAAAAAAATTCAGAAGCAGAGACACTTCTATATCTATATAGGGATGAATTAGGCCATGAGGAACGACCTGCCCCTTTCCTTCCCCACTCAACATGAGGACACCCAGTTTCTATTGTAATAAATCCATTAACCTTTTTTTGCAAGTCAATATAGTTTTTTTTGTAAATAGCAGTCTCGAGTGCTACTTGGTAGAGAGCTACATAATAAAGGAACTATGCTAGTGAATTTTTTTATTAGCAACCGTCTCTATTCTTATACTCAAGGATATTTAGAATTATAGTTTATAATGTATGTGTGTTACTCCATTTCTCATAAAACAACTCTCGCTAGTCTAGTTGGGTAGAGATTTGAATAAATAAAGCAACAACTTATTTTGTAACAACAAATAATCCAAAGGAACAAGTCTCCATGTTTAGTAATAAAGGGATCCCCTCTGTTTTGGAATAGGATGATTGTATTTTATCTATGTTATCATTTCTCTTATATTCTTGCTACATTTTCTCTGTGTTATAAATTCTCTTACATG
>JZKD02S1660256.1:30754-41238 GCA_000966675.3 Picea glauca | reverse complement strand
TATGGATATCTTTAACAACTTAAAATATATGCACTAAATGGATTAAGGGTTTTAATGAGTTTCTTCACTTGAAATAGAGAATTAGTGTTTCTATGAGTAGGACTATGATGGGCATCCTAGTTGTAAACTTATAAATCCTAATCTTATCCATATTTTTTGAGTGAGCATTTTTCACTATATGTGCCCAAATTTCGATCTAGTTGTTTTGGAGAATTTTCCACATAGTTGTCATTGGATATGGAGTGGTTATTGAAACATAGTTATTTTTTTGTTTGGTATGATATTAGTAAAATTGGTTGAAATAAATAAGTTAGTACGGGTTATAGTGGTGTTATCAGAGGCATAAGTGCACCCATCTCAAGTCCCTCCAACATCTTTGTTGTTGAGACAACCGATGTGCCCTTCTCCGGGCATTTAGAGCCTCATTCTCGGGACTCTCCATTAGCTTCTCAGTGCACCATCATCAAGTTCCTTTTTTCATACATTAATTCTTGGGAATAATTCTGTCACGCATTACGTGAGCACTTCTACCATCGAGGATATCTTTAGAACCTACTATCCAAGTGGTTGAAGCTCGATCAACTATCCAACTAATCTGTCCAAACCTACATTGGTGTCTTCTACAACTTGTGCATCCAAATACACTTCATAGACCCAGAAGAGGTCTTGATTATAAAATTAAATTATGGTTTATTAATTCCTCCATGTCATGAATTAGATTTATTGGAGAGCCACTCCTTGGACAAGGCCTTCCTATGGGCCTAAGGTGAATCCTTGAATCCCCTATCCTCAATTACTATGGGCACCTAAGCTTCAACTGAATAAAAATAAATAATTGTTTGGAAAAAGCTCATTCCAATATCTAGGATTCATATTTGACATAACAATGGTACACCTAGATTCCTCTTAGGTCCAAGCACTAGGTAACTAGTGAGCGCCCTCCAATGGGAAAATGCTGAAATTTTTTATGGACATTATTATTTTTTACAAGAATTTTGTATCCAAATTTTCCTAGTTGCATCAATTATATAATCAAGCTATGTTTCAATGGGAAGAATAAGATCAATGCAATTTTGAGTTGTTAAAGCAAGCATTATGTTATTTACCATGTCTACGATTAGAGGACTTACAAAAAACCTTTAAGATTTTGACACAAATTCCTCTCAATTCTCTATTTGGGACATACTTAAAAAGAGACTAACACAACAAATATTAATTACACCACATACGATAAGGAATTCTACATTCTGGTGCAAGTGTTGAAGCAATGGAACAAATATATTCTAGGTAAAGAGACTATTCTTCAAAGCAACCATCATTGTCTCATTTTTCATATTTCTCAAAGTAAGATTCAAGAAAAACATCATTTTAAGTGGGAAAAATAAATTTAACAATTTCACTTCATTATTAAATAAAAGAAGGGGTCACTAACAAACTAGCAGAATTGTTGAGTAGACCGCCCCTTCAGGTCATGCACATCTTAGAGGTGCGATGTGTAGCATGTGACAACTTTATGGAAATGTATGCCATATATCCATGCTTCAGGAAATTTTGGACATTTTTGCAACAACCCATAGTTATTAAACAAACGACCTTCCTAGACTACACACTGGATGAAGGTTGGCTATACAAAATCAACCAGTTGTGTGTTCCTGAATGAGAGGATCACCTTATTATTGTTAGGGAGGTACATGCCTCTTCAGCCAAAGACCATTTTGGGATGGTGAAGACCATTAAGAAGTTATAGCACCACTTCTATTGTGCCACTTTGTTGAAGCAGGTGGAGAAATTCATCTGAGCCTCCTAATTCTGTTCACAAAGTAATCCATCTAACCACAAACATGGGATTTATCAGCCACTATCTATACCATCATGTTGATGGGAAACCATTTCCATGGAATTTTTAATTGGTCTTCCAACCAATGTTCACAAGAACAATTCCATTCGGGTAGTCCTCTAACATTTCTCTAAGAGGGCACTCTTCATCCCATGACATAAAATTAGTTATGCTGCGGAGATTATCGATCTATTCTTCCAACATATTTGGAAAAAATTTGAACTCGCTAGTAGTATCATATATAATAGAGACTCTCTCTTCCTCAAAACTTTCTGGACCACTCTTTGGTCATTGTTGGGTTGTTATATACAATTATCCACTGCATTCCACCTACAGATCGATGTGAAAAATAAGGTTTTCAATCGAACTTTGTTTCGTTCTCTTTATAGTTATTTTTTGAAAAACAAATAGTGGGATTCCTATTTTCATATTATCCAATACAACTACAACCAAGCCACCCACTCCTCCACCAGTTTCTCATCATTTGGTGTGTGCCTTGGTTTTCAACCTCTTGTTCCCTCACATATGGCTCTAACTATCACTTCGTGAGACTCTACAAATCATAAATAGTGACAACAAGAAGGACAGTGTTTCCTTCACAATATAACTCAATTCCATAGTCAGGTTGCAATTGCTTCGAAAGCCACCCAAGAATGTTCCAGAAAGCACCATGATAAGCAACACACTCCCTCTCATTCCAAACGAGCGATTTCTCCTCCGATAATGTTTTTTGAAAGGTTTCCATCATCAGTTGCACATCCTCTAATATTGTCCATACAAAGTGTTAGAAGGAATTGGAAATAATGTGTATCGTATATTTTCCTGCACAACCCGACATACATGATGTGTTAAATTTTAATGGTGTGAAGTTTGTTTAACCTCATCTTCTTGAAGGATCAATTATAGATCAACACCCATTCAACAACATCTCATATTTGTAGCCTCCTCTACCTGTGAATCAAATCATGGATTCACAAGTAAGGGCAAAACATTACGAAAAATATATTTCATATGTAGTCAAAACAAAGGTAGAGATTCCCACTCAAGCCAAGTGCTTGTCTGCTCAAACAATGTAATGTAAGTTTCCAAATCTGTTGTTAGAAGCAGCGACACTTCTATATCTATAGAGGGATGAATTAGGACACCAGGAAGGGTGTGCCCCTTTCCTTCACCACTCAACATGAGGACACCCAGTTTCTATTGTAATAAATCCATTAATCTTTTATTGCATGCCAATAAAGTTTTGTTTATAAATAGCAGTCTCAAGTGCTACTTGGTGGAGAGCTACATAATAAAGGAATTGTGGCAGTGAGTTTGTTTTATTAATAACCGTCTATATTCTTATACGCAAGGATATATATAATTCTAGTTTAGAATGTATGTGTGTTATTCCATTTCTCATGAAACAACTCTCGCTAGTCTAGTTGGGAAGAGAGTTGCATAAATAAAGCAACAACTTATTTTGTAACTACAAATAATCCCTAGGAACAAGTCTCCATGTTTAGTAATAAGGGGATCTCCTCTCTTTTGGAATAGGATGGTATTTTATATGTGTTATCATTTCTCTTATATTCTTGCTACATTTTCTCTGTGTTATGATTTCTCTTACATGATTTCTACATTTTTTGTTTGAATTGTCTTGCTATACCATTTTACCTATGCACCTAGTCTCTTCCAGTTTTTCCTTCTTCTCTCAACTCCAGAACACCTTTTTTTCTATGGTGCAATTATTTCTTCAATTTCACTGATTGTTTTTTTTTATGCACATGGGTTTACTTCTTAAAACTTAAGAGAAAATTGTTTGACAATTTTTTGGCCTACAAGGACACTGTAGAAAAATAATATAGACATTAACTTCAAAGGTTAAGAACAAATAATGGAGGTGAATATGTGAAAAACAACTTTACAAGTTATTGCACTGCATAGGGCATCCAAATGCAACACACTCTTCCATCTACACCATAAAAAAATGGTGTTGTTTAGAGAAATAATGGTGCATTAAAAGAAATGGTTAATTATATGATCTAATCTAAGGGATTAAGTCGTACTTATTGGGTGGAAGCCATTAATTGTAAAAATGAAATAGTAAAGTGCACTCCCACTAAGGCTCTAAAAAATATGACACTAGAATGATATCTAATAAAATTAATCCAAATGTAAGTCACTTGTGTGTATTTGGGAGTGTAGCATGGGTTCACATTCTTGATGAGAAAATGAAAGATTTACAGCCTAAAAGAGAGAAGTGTATTTTTTTTGGATATTAGGAAGAGGTAAAAGGTTACAAACTTGTTCAACATCATTCCAAAGAAATTATTATTATAAGAGACGTTAAATTTAATGAAAATCTCTCATCCTAGGACCCTAATTCATTGTCTATGTCTTCTTCAGATTTTGATCTATATTCAACATTTTCACCCTCTTCTATTCCTATTCTAGTTTCCTCTTCCTCATATGATGAAAATGAGGATGGAAATCCACCTATTCCTACTCACCTTCCTCTAGATAAGTCAAATTAACATGAACCTGCACTAGCACCATCACTTCATAGATGCGTTCGTTAAACATGAGAAGTAGTTGGTGATCTTGTCGATGATCCTTCAAATCAACATCATATGCGTTGATAGTCCTAGGGAGCCTCTTCTCTTCTAGATCAAGTTTCAAAGACTCATGATGAAAATAATTCTGTAGAAGCTTCAAGCCATGTAGATTGTGATACAACAATGAATGAAGACTATCACTCGTTAAGAGAGAAGGATGCTTGTGATATTGTACCTCTTTTGAAAGAAAGAAAACTTGTCAGATGTAAGTGGATCTATATAATTATGTATACATCATATGGAAGTGTTGAAAGACACAAGGCTCGATTATTTCTCAAAGGGTTATCTCAAGTAGAATGAACTGACTATAATGAAAAATTTTCACATGTAGCCAAAATGAACCACTTGTGTGTTGTCATATGTGAGGATCACCTTATTCTTATTAGGGATGTACATCCCTCTTCATGTGGAGACCATTTTTGGATGGTGAATAACATTAAAAAATTGTAACGCCACTTCTATTTCCCCACTTTGTTGAAGCAGGTGGACAAATTCATCGAAGCATGTTCATTATGTTCACATTTAGTAAGTCGTCTAACCGAAAGCATGAGATTTAACATCCATTACCCATACCACCATGTCTATGATAATCTATTTCCATGGAATTTTTAAGTGGTATGGAAGTTACTCTTCACAAGAACAATGCCCTTAGGGTAGTAATATGCAATTTTTATTAGATGGCACTCTTCATCCCATGCTAAGAAATCGGTTATGCTTCATAGATTATTGTTTTGTTCTTCAACATATTTGGAAATACTTTAGACTGCCCAGTAATATCATATCTAATCGGGACTCTCGCTTCCTCAACATTTTTTGGCACACTCTTTGGTAACTGTTGGGTTGTTAGCTCCATTTCTCCACTACATTCCACCTACAGACCGATGGGAAAGGAAAGGTTCTTAATCGAACTCTCGTTCATTATCTTCATAGTTATTTTTTTTAAACAAATAGTGGGATTTCAATTTTCATATTATCCAATATAGATACAACCGAGCCACCCACTCTTCTCCCAGTTTCTCACCATTTGGTGTGTTCCTTGTTTTTCATCCCCTTGGTCCATTAGATATTTCTCTAAATATCACTTCCTCAGACTCTAAAAATCACCAATAGTGACAAAAATAATAACAATGTTTCCTTAACAATATAAATCGGTTCCACAGTCAGGTTGCATTTTCTTTGAAATCCTCTCAAGAATGTGCCAGAAAGAGCCATGATAAGAAGCAGACCCCATGTCATTCCAACCAGTTTATCACGTCTCGATCCTCTCTCATAATGTTTTTTAAAAGGTTTCCATCATAACTTGCACATGCTCCCATATGGTCCATATACAACGTTAGAAAGCATTGGAAAGAATGTGTATCGTCTATTTTCCTGCACAACCCGACACACATGATGTGTTAAATTTTAATGATATGAATTTTTCTTATCCTCCTCTTCTTAAAGAAGAAGTTATAGATCAACAACCTTTCAACAACATCTCATATTTGTAGTCTCCTCTTCTTGTAGATCAAATTATGGATTCACAAGTAAGTACCACACATTACGAACAATATATTTGATATGTAGTCAACAAAAAGGTGGTGCTTCCCACTCAATCTAGGTGGTTGACTGCTCAAACAATGTAGCATAATTTTCCAAATTTGTTGTCAGAAGTAGAGACACTTCTATATCTAGAGAGGGAGGAATTAGGCCACCAGTAAGGGTGTGCCCCCTTCCTTCACCACTCATCATGAGGACACTCAATTTATATTGTAATCAGCCCATTAATCTTTGTTTGAAAGTTAGTATGTGACTTAGTTTCTTTTGTAAATAGCACTCTCTATTGCTACTGGGTAGAGAACTACATAATAAAGGAAGTATTCCAGTGAATTAGTTTTCTTAACAACCCTCTGTAATGTTATACGTAGGGCGCTTTAGAATGCCAGTTTAGAATGTATATGTGTCATTCCATTGCTCAGGAAACAACTCTTGCTGGTCTAGTTGGATAGAGCTACAAGTGCACCCATCTCAGGTCCCTCCAACATATATGTTGTTGAGACAACCGATGTGCCCTTCTCCGGGCATTTAGAGCATCATTCTCAGGACTCTCCATCAGCCTCTCAGTGCACCATCATCAGGTTCCTTTTTGCATACCAATCTATCTTTGGTGAATTAAAACCATGTCCTCTCAAAGAGAAACATCAATGGAAGATGAAAACTGCAACATGTCTACACAATTTCAAGAATTATCTCTCGCTTTGAATGACCTACTTTTCCTAAAACTATGTAGCACACCGAAACCTATGCAACTCGAAAATCACTTCCAATTTCCATAATTTTCATGGAAAATGAATGCTGAAATTGTCGATTCATGGATATGAAACCTCTACACGTATTTCAAAACCTCTCATCACATGGAAGAGGACATTAAGTTACATATCACTAGCTTGCAATTTGAAGGAATTATCCAAGCCTCGTGGGACACACAACTCGAAACCTTTGAATTGGTTGTTGACATCAGTGAATTCATAGCCACAACAACTACATACATTAATTCTTGGGAGTTCTTATATCCCGCATTACGTGAGCGCTTATACCATCCAGGATATCTTCAGAACCTAATAGCCAAGTGGTTGAAGCTCGATCAATTATCTAACTAATCTGTCCAAAGCTACATCGATGTCTTCTACAACTTGTGAATCCAACTACAGTTCATAGACTTAGAAGAGGGCTTAATTATAAAATTAATTTATGGTTTATTAATTCCTCCATGTCATGAAGTTGATTTATTCGAGATCCACTCTTTGGACAAGTCCTTCCTATGGGCCTTGACCATAAAATGTAAGGTGAATCCTTGAATCCCCTATCCTCAAACCCACTCTAAGTTTGTCAAATATGGTCCTTCTCAGTCTCAAGCTTCAACTGCTTCCCCATCAACTTCCAAAAATAATCTCATGATCCGGTAATTAGTCTAGTGCTATTGAGTGAAATTTAGTTACCTATTAGTGATCCCTTAACAAATACACCAATTAAAATTGATATCCCTTACCTTGGATTGAGAACTTTTTGGACAACATAAAAGGTGCCTCCTTCTTCACCAAGATGGATTTGATAGACGTATATAATCAAATGTGCATGCATCCCACCGACATATGGAAAACAACATTGAATACCAAATTTAGTCTTTATTAATGGATGTTCATGCCATTCTAACTGACCAATGCATCAACAATTTTCATGAGGTCAATCAATGACATCTTCTGACCTCATTTGGGTAAGTTTGTAGTGATTTATCTTGATGACATATTAATTTTCAGGGGGTCTTGGGAAGAACATCTTCAACATGTATGTAATGTGCTTGAATTACTGCAGGAACATAAGCTTCAACTGAATCAAAATAAATAATTGTTTTGAAAAAGATCAGTCCAATATATAGGATTCATATTTGACAGAACAATGGTGCACCTATATTCCTCTCAGGTCCAAGCATTTCGTAACTAGTGAGTGCCCTCCAATGCGTAAATGTTGAAAATATTTATGGACATCATTATTTTTTACACGAAGTTTGTATCCAATTTTTCCCAGTTGACTCATCTGTTGCCTCAATTGTATAATCAAGATAAGATTCAATGGGATTCATAAGCTCAATGCCATTTTGAGATGTTAAAGCAATCATTATGTTATTCACCATGTCTACGATTAGAGGAATTAGAGAAAACCTTTAAGATTTTGAGACAAATTCCTCTCAATTCTCTATTTGGGACATACTTAAAAAGGGACGTCACATGGTGGCATACCATTCAGAGACACTGACACAACAAATATTAATTACTCCACATAGGATAGGGAATTCTACATTCTAGTGCAAGCGTTGAAGCAATGTAACCACTATATTCTGGGTAAAGAGACTATTCCTCAAAGAAATAATCATTGTCTCATTTTTCATAATTCTCGAAGTAAGATTCAAGAACAATGCCATTTTAAGTGGGAAAAACACATTTAACAATTTCACCTCATTATTAAATACAAAAAGGGGTCACTTATAAACTAGTAGGATTGTTGAGTAGACCACCCCTTCAGGTCATGCACATCTTAGAGGTACGATGTGTAGCATGTGATACCTTTACGGAAATGTATTCCATATATCCATTCTTAAGGGAATTTTGGACATTTTTTCAACAACCCAAAGTTATTAAAAAAACGACCATCCTAGACTACACACTCGATGACGGTTGGCTATACAAAATGAACCAGTTGTGTGTTCCTTCCCAAGAGGATCACCTTATTATTATTAGGGAGGTGCATACCTCTTCATGAGGAGACCATTTTGGGATGGTGAAGACCATTAAGAAGTTATAGCACCACTTATATTCTCCCACTTTATTGAAGCACGTGGAGAAATTCATCTAGGCATACTCATTCCGTTCACAAAGTAATCCATCTAACCACAAGCATGGGACTTAGTAGCCACTACCCATACCATCATGTCGATGGGAATCTATTTACATGGAATTTCTAAGTGGTCTTCCAACCACTCTTCACAAGAAAAATGACATTTGGGTAGTCGTCTAACATTTCTCTAAGATGGCATAATTCATCCCATGCCATAAAAATAGTTATGCTCCACAGATTATCGATCTATTCTTCCAACATATTTGGAAAAACTTTGGACTGCCTACTAGTATCATATCTAATAGAATCTCTCGCTTCCTCAACACTTTCTGGCACACTCTTTGGTCATTGTTGGGTTGTTATCTACAGTTCTCCACCGCATTCCACCTGCATACTAATGGGAAAAACAAGGTTTTCAATCAAACTCTCTTTCATTCTCTTCATAGTTATTTTTTGAAAAACAAATAGTGGGATTCCTATTTTCATATTATCCAATACAACTACAACCAAGCCACCCACTCTTCCCTTAGTTTCTCGCCATTTGGTGTGTTCTTTGGTTTTCACCCCCTTGTTCCCTCAGAGATGGCTCTAACTATCACTTCGTTAGACTCTACAAATCACCAATAGTGACAAAAAGAAGAATAATGTTTCCTTGACAGTATATCTCAATTCCAGAGTGAGCTTGCAACTGCTTTAAAATCCACCCAAGAATGTTCCAGAAAGCACCATGATAAGCTTCACACCGCCCTGTCATTCCAAATGAGGAATCACATCTCGCTCCTCTCATAATGTATTTTTGAAAGGTTTCCATCATCAGTTGCACATGCTCTGATATGGTCCATACAAAATGTTAGAAGGAATGGAAAATAATGTGTATCGTATATTTTCCCGCACAACCGACATACATGATGTGTTAAATTTTAAGGATATGAAGTTTGTTTAGCCTCATCTTCTTGAAGAATGAATTATAGATCAACACCCATTCAAATGAATCTCATATTTGTAGCCTCCTCTCCTTGTCAATCAAATAATGGATTCACAAGTAATTCCCAAACATTACGAACAATATATTTAATATTTAGTCAACAAAAAGGTATAGCTTCCCACTAAAGCCAAGTGGTTGTCTGCTAAGACAATGTAGCCTAAGTTTCCAAATTTATTTTCAGAAGCAGAGACACTTCTATATCTATATAGGGATGAATTAGGCCACCAGGAACGACCTGCCCCTTTCCTTCCCCACTCAACATGAGGACACCCAGTTTCTATTGTAATAAATCCATTAATCTTTTTTTGCAAGTCAATATAGTTTTGTTTGTAAATAGCAGTCTCGAGTGCTACTTGGTAGAGAGTTACATAATAAAGGAACTATGCTAGTGAATTTTTTTATTAGCAACCGTCTCTATTCTTATACTCAAGGATATTTAGAATTATAGTTTATAATGTATGTGTGTTACTCCATTTCTCATAAAACAACTCTCGCTAGTCTAGTTGGGTAGAGATTTGAATAAATAAAGCAACAACTTATTTTGTAACAACAAATAATCCAAAGGAACAAGTCTCCATGTTTAGTAATAAAGGGATCCCCTCTGTTTTGGAATAGGATGATTGTATTTTATCTATGTTATCATTTCTCTTATATTCTTGCTACATTTTCTCTGTGTTATAAATTCTCTTACATG
>JZKD02S1660245.1:126943-144171 GCA_000966675.3 Picea glauca | reverse complement strand
AATTCCAAATCACTCAGTTATGAATGAGATAATAGATTAATATTTATTGTCTAATTTAATTAAGGGAAAACTAAATTAGACACATGTTTCTTGTTGACTTTTCAACAGAATCAACATATCCCTATAGAAAAGTGTCCAAACCTCCAAAACATAATGCATGAGTAGAATTACCTCTCAAATACCTGAGAATCAAATTTACTCCCTCCCAATGTTCTTTACCTGGATTGTTCATATACCTGCTCACAACTCCCACTGCATGTGAAATATATGGTCTTGTAAAAACCATTGCATACATCCAGCTGCCAGCTGATGATGAATAAGGGACCCTGGACATGTATTCTATCTCCTCGTGTGTCTTGGGACACATTTCCTTAGTTAATTTGAAATGGATGGCTAAAGGTGTACTAACTGGTTTTGTATTCTGCATTCTAAACCTCTCCAACACCTTCTCTATGTACTCACCCTGAGACAATGTCAATTTGCAATTTTTTCATAACTATAAGGGAAAACCAACATGCAATCTCATACTCCTTGCATGCTCCATGATTGTCCTATTCATCCTTTATGACACACCATTTTCTTGTGGTGTTATTGGAACTGTCTTCTCTCTACGAATCCCATGTTATGAACAATAATCATCAAACTCCTTGCTGCAATATTCACCTACATTATCTGATCTGAGACACTTCAAACTTTTTCCTGTCTCATTCTCAACCAAATCTTTCCATTTCTTAAAANTATCAAAAACATCATATTTTTGTCGAATGCAATAAACCCAAGTTTTTCTAGTTTCATCATCAATAAAAGCAACATAATAACGAGATCCACCTTTAGTAACTGTATTAAAATCATTTAAATGATCTTCAACAGACCCACTTTCTGACATCTTCATATTAAATAATATCTTCATTAGAAATACCTTATTGGACACCGAGGTTTTTTAATACAATTTAGCCAATGCGTCCATCAAAGCCTTCGTTGTATTTTCTTTTGAAATATTGAAAGCCACTGACGTTGTCGGGCTCAACCGTATCTTTCCTAGAGATTTTCTATCAATAATATCCCATTCTTCATCCTTCATGGCCGTCGACTTCTTTTCTACTCCACCCAATGGTAGGAATATATTCTTCTAATATAAATAATCTTCCATCTGCATCTACCATAATTGGTAACTTTGGCCATTAAATTTCTCGACCCTAAACTTTCCATCTTCCGCCATTTCTCCCACTTGAACCAGGAAACCTCCTTTCCTGCGAGTGACATTTCGCTCCGATACCAGTTGTTAGAAAAAAAGGATCGCGGAGAAATAAAATAAAACAAATGTGGAAATAAAATTCAGAAGATACACAATACAATAGAGACATAGATATACGTGGTTCACCTAGTGTGGGCTACGTCCACTAGAGAAATTGTCAGGTCCTTCCTTTATTATTATCCATCAAATGAAGGGATACAACCTAAAAAAAAAACGTTTTAACTTCCTCTTCATTCTCTCACAGTCTCCTATATCATAATACAATACTCACTATGATGCATAGACGAAATAAATTTCCCTCAAAACAGAGTGTTGCCTTCTAGGGAAAAAAACCCTAACATAATTTCTACCGTTAGATATGCGACCTTAAAATGAACGGTCCATATTTACAATGAAATTACAATATACATTTACAAGGCAATTTTTCCTTCAGGGGCCCGCTTGCCCCCGAACCCCACAGAGGGGGTAAGCCCCCTCTGCACTCCCTCGCGTGGAAGAGTGTACACATTTTTGGGGTGTAAATACTTCATGGGGTATAAACACGGCTGAAAAAAAAAGACCTCTCAATCAGGAAGATAATCAGGCTATGCAACAAACAATATTACCCTCTAACCCTGTGAAATACCCATAGCAGTGTGAAGTTACTATGATACAATAAGATAAGAACAAGAATTTAAAAAGGAATCCAAAGACGTAGATCACCGAAAAGAAAGCAAGAAATCTCAATAAGAAGAAAGAAAATATAGAAAAATTGTAGGAGGTTACAGAGAGGACTTCGTATAAGGAAGGCTTGAAAAACTTGAACCTCACAAGAATAGCATAATAGTGCAGACTGACACTTTTCCATGACGAAGAAATATGACCGTTGGAGGTGTCCTGACCGTTAGAATGACACTCCAGAACGACTAGAAACATAGTTATTTCTGGAAAGGTCACCATTGGACTGTTGGGACCACACCATAATGGATGGAATTGTATTGATTGAGGCATTCCTGTCCGTTGGAGGATTCCATTACGATATTATCTATTTAACCCGTCGAATGTCTTATCGGGGACACTTTTGCGAATTGTGATTATCTGATCCCATAGAGAACTAATTGATTTTGCGCAGTGCTTATTGAGACCTCGCCACCCGTTCTGCTTACCTTGAGTTTTTTTCCACCTATCTGAGACATTTGATCATGAGCGTGTATGCTGAGTGACCTTAGTGCAGTAGATAAATCCGTCGAAGAGATTTTGATTGACCTGATGGCAGACAATTTCATGTCCGTAGGAGGATAGTCCTCATCAACAGGAGTATTGAAAGCATCCTCATCGACTGTACGTCGATCTGGGCCATCCTGAACTGCGACAGAGAAACAGAGCAAGCATTGCGACGACTTGGCGAACTTGAAGTTCATCCCATCGGTCCTGCCCGAATATATCCTGCCTCTAGCTGGCGTGGTTAGTCATGATATCATCCTGAGGGACTTCGACTATACACAAAACATTTTGTACCTCTCGAAGGGGATACGCGCGGTTGGACTGTAGTTAGGGAATATTATGATGCTAAAGATCATTGATTTCAACTTGGGAGACCACAAGAATTATGGAATGCTCGCACCACATAAATACTTGACAAAGACAATCGGGAAGAATTTGAAGATAATCCCCTAGACATGGACCATGAACATCGCAATATCAACAATCCTTAATGTCATGAAGATACAACACTTCGGCAGACATCAAGAGTTTAACACATGCATTAAACTTATCCTGTGATGCTTCCATGGAGGTTACCTATGGTTGGATAGGCGCATCACTGTAGATCTAACGTTGATCCACCAGATCACTATATTGAGCATGCAAGGACTGGACCCTCAGGATTTTTACTTAGGGAAGGCTGCAGATCACACCCTGGTGCAACGAATAAAGAACACCTATGACGATGTGGAGAAAGTGAAGTGGGGCTACAAGGTAGCCTCCATCCAAAATGGTGCAGTGCACCTAGCTTTCCATTTGATCGCTGGTAAGATCGTCAGGAAGAACAGACTGACGCAGGTCATGGGGTTCATCATTGACCTCGCAGAAAAGTGTGTTGAAGGGATGCAGATGAATTGGGCAAGCTACCTCGTCAACCAGTTGGAGCAAGATTGTCGTGAAGAAAAAGACCAGGGCTACGAGTTTCACTTCAGCTGGTTGTCAATTCTCGTTGCCTTCATCGCTTGGGAGATGCTGGAGGGAGCAAACTTCCCTGAAGTTGAGTCGTCCGAACCACTAGCCGTGAGGTTCACTACCCTCTGGTATTCGAGTGACATGGCGAAGAAATGGTAGTCCAATGCAATGTTCCACACCTATTACTTGTAGTTGAAGAGGGCCATTGAATCTTTCCCTTGAATGACTCTGAATACACTTCATAGGTTCAGGCCAATAGCGAAGTTCCCTGTAGACAGGCACTTCATTTACATCACTGCGCATGAATATGAACTCAAGGAAGAGCTCCAATTCTATTACAAACTCACCGAGGAAGATATGGAGGAAATAACCAAGGAATGGCCTGTAGAATTGCAAATCTCCGACCTTGACCTCATCGGAAGTCATGTAGTCACCCGAGAAGAGTATGATGGACCAGGTAGTAGTAATAAGAAGAAGAAGGAAGAAGTACAGGAAATGCACAACGCATCAGAGGAGACTACACCAGATTCACCTGAAGGGGGAGGAGGTGATGAAGTAGACAAAGAAGAGGAAGAAGGGGAAGAAGACAAGAAGGAACAGGGAGAAGTAACACCGCCTAAATATCCCCTTATGGAGACAGAGACATCCAAGAAAATAAAGGTTTCTCCAAAGAAATCCTCATCACGAAAGAAGTCACACGCCAATAAACCCCACTTACAGACTATACTTATGGTGGATGATATTGACCTAATCATCGCATCTGTATCATATATTTTCAAGGACATCTTGCAGCGAAGCGAAGCCAAACAAGAGACAATGTATGACTGGATCGAGGCAGATCTCAAAGGGGTACAACAAGCTCTTTATTCGAGTCACACAGTGTCTACTGTGTCATGGTCATCTACAGGCATAAAAGTAGGAGATGAGCCTTCCCAACTACATAGAATAGCAGATGTGACAGATGCTTGCCTTCATCGGGTCCATGAAGAAAAATAACAGGCCACAGAGGCATTGAAGCAAAAGGAGGGAGCCCTAGAGAAACATTAGGTCACGTAGAAAGAGAAAGATGACCTCCAGGCAAATTTTGCAAAGGACAGAGATCAACTCTTAAAAGAAAAAGAATAGTTGCTCATTGAGCAGATTGGACTTAAATAAGAAGTCACTAGAGAACTTCGCTCTATGATGGGCCTGGCACATATGGAAGAGGAAAAAGCTGAGAGCCAAGTGGGGAAGCTCAGTGAAGCCATTCAACAGCTCCAAGCAAGAGTCACAAAACTGGAATTGCAAGCAGTGTCGAGCACTCCGTAGGAAGTGCGATATCAAAGGGAAGAAATTGCTCAGAGCGTAGTCGGAAGAATCAAGGCATTGGCCTTAGAATGAAATAAACTCAACAATAGAAGTGCACAGACCTATAAGCGCCTTGCAGAAGACCCAGAACTAAGGACATTAGAGTCACAAATCTAGGAAGCAAAGCAACAAGAAGTGAAAGTACATGCACAGTTGAAGATACTGTCAGTGGTCGAGAATATGAAAAGGTCACAAGAACAATGTGCAGTTCAGCAGTAGGTCCATGCCATCTAGAGTAAAGTCATGGAAGTGACCTAGAGACTTTATCCGGTGCAGGACGAAGCCTACACCCTTTTTGAAGAGATCAAGGGACAAGGATAAGAGATGGAATAAGTGGTCACCATAGTGTAACAACCCTTGGAAGGACCTGTCATCGACAAAGTCATTTAGGAGTTCGTTGAGTAGGAGGCCCTCGTGAGGCAGAAAGTCGAGGCAACTCGAGGCCTTGGAAGAATATTTACCCAGATCAGAGTGACTCAGGACAGGTCATAGGTGAGTGTTAGGGGCATGTTGGCCCTCGACCGATTTTTGGAGAACCTTGGTCGAGTTTGACCATTTTTCGGACTTCGACAGGCTGGTCGAAGATGGAGCACCCAAGTGAAGCGAAGATCATTAGATCTTGCCCCCTTTGACGGGATTTTTGGGTTTAGGGATTATGTAACGGGTATGGGATGTTAGGCCATGGGTTTACCCATGCTTAGGCCCCATTTGTAAATGTATAAATAAGTAGCTAGGTATTGTAAGAAGCATAAGAGAATATCTAAGTTGGCTTTGTGAAAGATATGTAAAGGTTGCTAAGTGTGATTAGTTGTGAAGGCTCCGTGCATACTATGTGTTGATAACTTGCAAAGTTCAGTGCAAGTGATTGTAAGAAGGCTTTGTGTTGTGATGAACTCAGGGAAGGAGGATCTGGCGAAGTGCACGCAGATCTCATGTTCTATGTGGAGTTGGTTTTGAGGCTCTGTGCATGTAAGAAGATTGAAAGAAGATAATAAAGAAGATGAAGAGTTGGTGGACGTAGCCCCACGTTGGGGGTGAACCACATATATCCTGTGTTGTGATTGCTTTGTGTTATTGATGTGATTTATGCTTAGTGCTGAATCTTTATGTATGCTATATGCATATGATGTAGTAGATTAGTGCTTAATAACATGAATGAATTCTAGATCTGTTTGATGCTATGTGCTAAATGGTTAGATATGCTTAGATCTTGTTGAATACTGCGTTGTTGTTATGTAATTAGGGTTTTTTCTTATGATGTGAATAAGGGTCAAAGACTAATGAACGTTAATTKCTAAGTKCTCTGTTAAGTATTATGAACACAGATKTGTGTCCTATCTAAGTTGTAGACACTTGAGTCCTACAACCCCCCCTGCCTCTACCTTAGGTGAGACTTCATCTGCTTCGCAGGTGTTGCCGAAAGGGTCRGTAGTTAGGGTTTTGTTGGTGCRTTTTTGAAGCGTTGAACCCTRGATCTGCCCCTGTGCCAACAATACCATTTCGTGGCACTTCCTATCATAGTTATTTGTAAAATACTYAAATGTATACTATCATCCACCAATGAGTTTKAGGAACACCACAAGTGGTACATCATGACATGCATAGAGGGTTCTTGTTTAGGATTGTTTTCAAATTTGGGAATATATTATGGAAATATTGCGGGAATTGTTGGCAATGAAGTTTGGTGTTGGATGGGGTCATTCATCAATCATGATAAATAAAAAATATCTAACAATTCCAAAAAAGGATATGGTGTATTAGTGAATGGATTTGTGTTCATAGAAGATGTGGATTTGTGTTCATAGAATATGTGGATTACAAGATTTATGGACCTTGCAGTCCCCCCATATTACTTTCCCAAAAGGTACTCGGGCCACCAGAGACATAACTACCCCTAGGGACATAAGGGTCCCTAAATAAATTACTTCCCCCAATTCTAGGAAATACACTAGAGGTAGGAAAAAACCTAATATTGACATTCCAACCAAATGGGAAACCAACCTTTGGTATTTTCAGACCACCTAAAGGGATACTAGAGGCAGAAGGAAATCCACCTCTAATGGTAAAACCAAGGCCTTGCCCCCACCAAAAACAAATATGAGTGTGGGAATTGGAATGGATGCAATGAGAATACTAACGCTATAGAAACCCATGGAATTAAATGATGTAACCGATGGAATTCCTCACATGGAGAATCCATATGTACTAGGCATGGTGGTGGAAGAACCTATCCCACTAATTGATTTTAAGGAAGAAGTCAAAGGAACTCCTACCATAACACTGGGTGATGAAGGAATAGGTACTCCCGTGCTAGATGACGCACTCCCACCTAACATTAGGTGAGAATGGATAAAGTAAGAAACATGATAACGAAAAAGTCTATTTTGCTGAAAGAGTAAGGGATCGAAAGGCCCAGTCAAATATGGGTTAAAATTTTGTGGAGGACTTTTGTCAATCATTTCAGTCTCCACGTGATCACTCCCTTATGAATATAATGAGTTAATTTCTAAGTCTATTGGGTAATTACTGCCATTTGTTTTGGATACTACCCTTTTCCTAGTGGATGGTCGATCTTCCACAACAGAAGAAAGTCCACACTATCTATGTGACTGGTGAAAATGTTGGTCAACCATGGTGAAATATTATGTTTTAAGTAGGAAAACAATTATCCTATGGCTAACTAGACACCAAAACCGAAGATCACGCCCCTTCAAATATAGGGTATCAATAAGAAAACCTTTGTGTTAGCACTAGAATTCACCTCCTGATTGTAGGGGAGGTAAGACCAGTACCCATCATAGTTTTACGTCACAGGTTGGTTTTAAAGAGGTCAAATGGGTGTAGGCTCAATACAATATCATTTTAACTCAGAGAATAGGGATCGACATGTACAAAGAGGTGAGGTATTGATCAACTTCATTCAGTAAGTTGAGATTAGGTGTGAACATATGGAAGAATTGGTGAGAGAGGTGAACGAGACTACTATGGGCATCAAGCCTTCCAACAGCTCGGAGAGGAAAAACTCAAACTCAAGAGAAATCTTGAGATCAAACTTCAAACACTAAAATATGGTGCAAGAAACAAAGTCTCAACAACAAAATAGTCAAACCTCCATTATCCTGCAAATGTAACAACTCGACTGGATCTTCCATGCCTGATTCATTTAGTATAATAAGGGAAAAGATAACACATGAAACCGATTGAAATTGGTCGCGATGCCACTATGATCAAACCTACATCACAACATCATAACTACGCTCGAATGGATCATCCATGCCCGAGTGTTCTAAGACAACTGTTACAGAGAAATGGAAAGGAAGTTGACTTTCATTAAACAGGAAGTCTCAAATATAGATACATAACCAGAAGAACTAGAGATTCATCAAAACTTTTACAATATGGGAGATTAGCTCAACCATCGACCATAACAAAATATCAAAATGACTCCTATATACTTAGAACAATTCACCACTAACAACAAAGGTGTTCTTAAGTCTTTNAGGAACACCACAAGTGGTACATCATGACATGCATAGAGGGTTCTTGTTTAGGATTGTTTTCAAATTTGGGAATATATTATGGAAATATTGCGGGAATTGTTGGCAATGAAGTTTGGTGTTGGATGGGGTCATTCATCAATCATGATAAATAAAAAATATCTAACAATTCCAAAAAAGGATATGGTGTATTAGTGAATGGATTTGTGTTCATAGAAGATGTGGATTTGTGTTCATAGAATATGTGGATTACAAGATTTATGGACCTTGCAGTCCCCCCATATTACTTTCCCAAAAGGTACTCGGGCCACCAGAGACATAACTACCCCTAGGGACATAAGGGTCCCTAAATAAATTACTTCCCCCAATTCTAGGAAATACACTAGAGGTAGGAAAAAACCTAATATTGACATTCCAACCAAATGGGAAACCAACCTTTGGTATTTTCAGACCACCTAAAGGGATACTAGAGGCAGAAGGAAATCCACCTCTAATGGTAAAACCAAGGCCTTGCCCCCACCAAAAACAAATATGAGTGTGGGAATTGGAATGGATGCAATGAGAATACTAACGCTATAGAAACCCATGGAATTAAATGATGTAACCGATGGAATTCCTCACATGGAGAATCCATATGTACTAGGCATGGTGGTGGAAGAACCTATCCCACTAATTGATTTTAAGGAAGAAGTCAAAGGAACTCCTACCATAACACTGGGTGATGAAGGAATAGGTACTCCCGTGCTAGATGACGCACTCCCACCTAACATTAGGTGAGAATGGATAAAGTAAGAAACATGATAACGAAAAAGTCTATTTTGCTGAAAGAGTAAGGGATCGAAAGGCCCAGTCAAATATGGGTTAAAATTTTGTGGAGGACTTTTGTCAATCATTTCAGTCTCCACGTGATCACTCCCTTATGAATATAATGAGTTAATTTCTAAGTCTATTGGGTAATTACTGCCATTTGTTTTGGATACTACCCTTTTCCTAGTGGATGGTCGATCTTCCACAACAGAAGAAAGTCCACACTATCTATGTGACTGGTGAAAATGTTGGTCAACCATGGTGAAATATTATGTTTTAAGTAGGAAAACAATTATCCTATGGCTAACTAGACACCAAAACCGAAGATCACGCCCCTTCAAATATAGGGTATCAATAAGAAAACCTTTGTGTTAGCACTAGAATTCACCTCCTGATTGTAGGGGAGGTAAGACCAGTACCCATCATAGTTTTACGTCACATGTTGGTTTTAAAGAGGTCAAATGGGTGTAGGCTCAATACAATATCATTTTAACTCAGAGAATAGGGATCAACATGTACAAAGAGGTGAGGTATTGATCAACTTCAGTCAGTAAGTTGAGATTAGGTGTGAACATATGGAAGAATTGGTGAGAGAGGTGAACGAGACTACTATGGGCATCAAGCCTTCCAGCAGCTCGGAGAGGAAAAACTCAAACTCAAGAGAAATCTTGAGATCAAACTTCAGACACTAAAATATGGTGCAAGAAACAAAGTCTCAGCAACAGAATAGTCAAACCTCCATTATCCTGCAAATGTAACAACTCGACTGGATCTTCCATGCCTGATTCATTTAGTATAATAAGGGAAAAGATAACACATGAAACCGATTGAAATTGGTCGTGATGCCACTATGATCAAACCTACATCACAACATCATAACTACGCTCGATTGGATCATCCATGCCCAAGTGTTCTAAGACAACTGTTACAGATAAATGGAAAGGAAGTTGACTTTCATTAAACATGAAGTCTCAAATATAGATACATAACCAGAAGAACTAGAGATTCATAAAAACTTTTACAATATGGGAGATTAGCTCAACCATCGACCATAACAAAATATCAAAATGACTCCTATATACTTAGAACAATTCACCACTAACAACAAAGGTGTTCTTAAGTCTTTGCATTCAAGGCTTTACGTTTGCATGTTCTCTGGCAGACTGCGCATGCAGTCTTCTGTCAGACGCGAGCTTCTGTCAGACGCAATCGTGTTTCAGTAGGAACCTGCAGAAGAACCGAATTGCTGACAGTTCGACCTGGATTTCCATTTAAGTGGTGAGACGAGGTTTAACCAACCATCCTCACCTTCATTAATTGTCTTCATTGGGATCCAGACGGGTTCAATTCAACTCGGCACTTGAAAATGTGCTAACAACACTCTAAAAATGTGCCTCTGGGATCGTCGCTGGATGTTGACCAAGAAGATAGCAAGTGGACATGGAGGAAGGCGAGAGTGAGAGGGTGAGGTGAATGATGCAAACTAGCATAGAAAAATGAGTGATTGACAACCATGTGGAATTACGCATTTGGTGGAACAGTGACCCAGAAAATGTGGGCACCAGTACATGAGAGCTGAGGTGTGAAGGTGCGGGGGTGACGTGGCGAAGGGAGAGGAGTGTCATTGGTTGGGAGGGGGACACAAAGATGAGGGTGAAGGTGACATGGGGTGGGACTGGGCAACACATGTCAAGAGGTGAGAGGAGAAAATGTGACAGAGGGAGAGTGAAAGGCGTGCGGGGATGTGAGTGGAAGACAAGTGTTGGTAGGGGCGCGGGAAATATGGGAAGGTGGTTAGAGGTTTATCTTGGGGCTAGGGTAGTGGTATGTGGTAAAGGATGGGGGGGGTCTGAGTTCACGAGGATGTGCCATGTTAGTGGGGGGCCCATGCCCAGAAACCACCAACTCGAACCCCCCCCCGTTAAAGGCAGAAGGTCGAGGGGGGGTCCGATATGCATTGTGGGTCATCAATATGAGCGTGCCCCTCTCGATCATTAATATCGGCATGCCCAATAGCTACGACACGCCAATCCATCGGGCCATCCAAAGACTTAGGGTAAAATGCATTTGGTGGGTTTTTTACCCCTTTTTTTCGCATTTTTTCACTCAGGGCTCAAATCCTAAGGGAAAACACCCCCCCTAAAAATATGTGTGCTAACATTAGGCTCCATGGGGGGTAGAGTCCTCCCTATGAGGCTCTAATATCTTCAGTAGTTCCATTCACCTTCTGTTGGCTATGGATTCATGCTTGAAAACGTCTTGTTGAGNCCCCCGTTAAAGGCAGAAGGTCGAGGGGGGGTCTGATATGCATTGTGGGTCATCAATATGAGCGTGCCCCTCTTGATTATTAAGATCGACATGCCCAATAGCTACGACACGCCAATCCATCGGGCCATCCAAAGACTTAGGGTAAAATGCATTTGGTGGGTTTTTTACCCCTTTTTTTTTCGCATTTTTTCACCCAGGGCTCAAATCCTAAGGGAAAACACCCCCCCTACAAATATGTGTGCTAACATTAGGCTCCATGGGGGGTAGAGTCCTCCCTATGAGGCTCTAAGATCTTCAGTAGTTCCATTCACCTTCTGTTGGCTATGGATTCATGCTTGAAAGTGTCTTGTTGAGGACTACAGGTCGATAATTATTCTAAACAAAAGAAAATACATGGGCTCCAGAAGGATATTATTTATGTACACCCCTAGACTAAATATTTTTTACACAGTTCTAGGTGAAAGAGAACTTCCACCATAGCCATTCAAGTAACTTCCTAACCGAAAGATCTTTTACTTTGTCAGTGATTGATAGAAGATGATGCAACTGTGACAACAAAATGATCGCATACTTCATATTTCCTCCTAATGCTGATGTCAGGATAAAGTTGGGCGGCTCCAAAACATGAAGGAAATGCAACTCTAGGTATTCCCCTATAGGTTCATAGAATAAGTGGCAAAGTCCAGAAAATTTGTAACATAAAACCTGCTCTGTCTTATAACTGCTCACCCCTGGTTGAAATCCTTTGGCAAGCATAGGTGGGTGAAAGGTTGATGCAGGATGACTAATCTCAGGTGATGGATTCTCACTTACAGACTCTGGGCAGGTTATAAACTACAACTTTGGCTATTCCTCTTCTTCTTCACGGCTCTCCCAAGGATCAGAGTCATAATCATCATACACAAGAACCATGGGAAAGATTTTCTCTTGGTCTTCTATAAGCCCACGATGGCCGATTTCCACGCATTTTTTTTCCTTAATGTATAAAGGAAAAGGATTTGTTGCATGCTCTTGGAAATACTTCATATTCATCTCAAAATCTGATTCATAGCTGTCATACACAGGCTAGCTGCTCCCTGAGTCATCAAAATATGAGGCAGGGATCTGTTGCTCTTCATCTGAATACACAACTATATCTTCATTTAAATCTGAGACAACAAGTGCATCAAGGGTAGAATATGTTGCCTCTATGGCTATGCAATCATCAACCTCACCATCATGAGAAGGTCTACCAAGAACATCTGCTCCTAGGACTAGAAAATCCTCTGCACTTTCTTCAAAAGAGCAGTGAACACGATCTGCCTTCAATTCATCTATCCTTGCAAAAAGTGATCTCGCCAGCCACACTAACTCAGCTAGGGCATCTTCTTCCTCATCACAGCCTTCATCCTCATATCTTCCATCCGAAATAGTCATACCTTGAACACAGTCTTTATATTCTTCACAAAAATTATGACAAATTAACTTAGAAGAATAATTTTTTTGACAATGCCTATTGAAATCTGCATGAAATTATCCCATGGAGGAGATGCTAGTAGGGGATAAGGACCGATACCAATCATGATCATCTCCTGCTAATGAGAACATGAACATCTTTAATNCCTGGTTGAAATCCTTTGGCAAGCATAGGTGGGTGAAAGGTTGATGCAGGATGACTAATCTCAGGTGATGGATTCTCACTTACAGACTCTGGGCAGGTTATAAACTACAACTTTGGCTATTCCTCTTCTTCTTCACGGCTCTCCCAAGGATCAGAGTCATAATCATCATACACAAGAACCATGGGAAAGATTTTCTCTTGGTCTTCTATAAGCCCACGATGGCCGATTTCCACGCATTTTTTTTCCTTAATGTATAAAGGAAAAGGATTTGTTGCATGCTCTTGGAAATACTTCATATTCATCTCAAAATCTGATTCATAGCTGTCATACACAGGCTAGCTGCTCCCTGAGTCATCAAAATATGAGGCAGGGATCTGTTGCTCTTCATCTGAATACACAACTATATCTTCATTTAAATCTGAGACAACAAGCGCATCAAGGGTAGAATATGTTGCCTCTATGGCTATGCAATCCTCAACCTCACCACCATGAGAAGGTCTACCAAGAACATCTGCTCCTAGGACTAGAAAATCCTCTGCACTTTCTTCAAAAGAGCAGTGAACACGATCTGCCTTCAATTCATCTATCCCTGCAGAAAGTGATCTCGCCAGCCACACTAACTCAGCTAGGGCATCTTCTTCCTCATCACAGCCTTCATCCTCATATCTTCCATCCGAAATGGTCATACCTTGAACACAATCTTTATATTCTTCACAAAAATTATGAAAAATTAACTTGGAAGAATAAAAATTTTGACAATGCCTATTGAAATCTGCATGAAATTCTCCCATGGAGGAGATGCTAGTAGGGGATAAGGACCGATACCAATCATGATCATCTCCTGCTAATGAGAACATGAACATCTTTAATAATACATCCTCATGATGTATCTCCCATTGATGCATGAGTTCATGAAACTCAAGGAGATGCTCTGCAGGGTTGTCCTCTTTACGCTCTCTAAATTATGGCAAAAAATCACCCCATTCATCCATAGTAGGAACAACATTATAAGGAAAACCAGGAAAAACAGAAAAATTGAAGGGAGCAAACGTTCGAGCCAAGATTTTGTCCATTTCGAACCAGTGGAGTCGTTGATCGATTCTTTAATCATGGAGTCGCCAGGTGAATGATATGTAGTGTGAGTGTGTCTGGTCTTTGTTCACCATCAAATCCTAGATATGATCGTTGTGTTCTCTTAGGGGGCTCCAGGTGTAGTCAGATGGCAGCCACATTAAAATAGTGGAGTCAAGACAGTGGAGTCACCAGGTGCAAGCATAATATTCAATGGTTATGATATATGATGCACCTTCAGAATCAAAATCTCATTGTCATTCTATCCCAGGGAAAGGCCTTCAATCTGTTCCCCAACAACGATTCCAGAAATATTAGAACTAGAAGTCATCTCCTGATTCCAAGGGAGGTAAGCCCAATACCCATCAGAGTTTTATGTCACGGGTTGGTTTTAAAGAGGTCAAATGGGCACAGGCTCAAGACAATATCGTTTTAGCTTAGAAAACAGGGATTGGCATGTACAAATAGGTGAGGTCTTGATCAACCTCAGTCAGTAAGTTGAGCTTAGGTGTGAGCAAAGGGAAGACTTGGTGAGTGAGGTGAACAAGACTACTATGGGCATCAAGCCTTCCAACAACTCGGAGAGGAAAATATCAAACTCAAGAGAAATATTGAGATCAAACTTCAGACACTGAAATATGGTGCAAGCAACACAATCATAGAAACAGAATAATCAAACCTCCATTATCCTGCAACTATAACAACTTGACTGGATCTTCCATGCTCGATTCATTTAGTATAACAAGGGAAAATATAACACATGAAACTGATTAAAACTGGTCGCGATGCCACTGTGATCAAACCTACTTCACAACAATATAACTACCCTCGACTGAATCATCCATGCCCGAGTGTTCTAACACAACTGTTACAGAGAAATGGAAAGGAAGCTGACTTTCATTAAATAATAAGTCTCAAATACAGATACATAACCAGAAGAACCAAAGCTTCATAAAAAAATTTACAATATGGGAGCCTAGCTCAACCATCGACCATAACAAAATATCAAAATGACTCCTATATACTCATAACAATTCGCCACTAACAACAGAGGCATGCTCGAGTCTTTGCATTCAAGGCTTTACGTATGCATGTTCTCTGGCAGACTGCGCATGCAGTCTTCTATCAGATGTGGGCTTCTGTCAGACACAATCATGTTTCAGTAGGAACCGATAGAAGAACTGACTTGCTAACAGTCTGGCCTGAATTTCGATTTAAGTGGTGAGACAAGGTTTCACCAACCATCCTCACCTTCATTAACTGACTTCATTGGGATCCGAAAGGGTTCGAGTCAACTCGACACCTGAAAACGTGTTGACCGCACTTTGAAATTGTGCCATTGGGATCCCCACTGGATGTTGACCGGGAAGATGGTAGGTGGACGCGGGGGAAGGCGCGAGTGAGAGGGCGAGGCGAACGATGCAAACCGGCATGGAACAACAAGTGATTGGCGTCCATGTGGAATGATGCAGTTGGTGGAGCGGTGATCGGGAAAACGTGGGCACCAGTACACGAGAGCTAAGGTGTGAAGGTGTGAGGGTGATGTGGTGAAGGGAGAGGAGTGTGATTGGTCAGGAGGAGGACACGAAGACAAGGGTGAAGGTGACATGGGGTGGGAGTGGGAGACATATGTCAAGAGGTGAGAGGAGAAAATGTGACAGAGGGAGAGTGAAAGGCGTGCGGGGATGTGAGTGGAAGACAGGTGTCGTTAGAGGCGTGGGTAGTATGGGAAGGCGGTTAGCGATTTATCTCGGAGGGGGAGGGGGTAGTGGTAAATGGTAAATGGAGGGGGGGGGTCCAAGTTCACAAGGAGGTGCCATATTAGTGGCGGGCCCGTGCCCAGAAACCACCAACTCGGACCCCCCCATTAAAGGCAGAAGGTTGGGGCGGTCTGATATTCGTCGTGGGACGTTGATCTGAGCATGCCCCTCTCGATCGTTAAGATCAACGCGCCCAATAGCTACGATGCACCAATCCATCGGGCCATCCAAAGACTTAGGGTAAAATGCATTTGGTGGGTTTTTTACCCCCTTTTTTTGCATTTTTCACCCAGGGCTCAAATCCTAAGGGAAAACACCCCCCTTACAAACATATGTGCTAATACTTTGGAAAAATGATTCCTTTTGAAAACCAATCCTTTGGGGATGTCATGTTCCCAAGACCTGGCTAGTCAAGGTGTGAGAGACACTTATTGTAACATACATGTAACAACCCTTACTGATCTAAGTACTCTCATGAATATGGGAACCATCTATGGGAACATAAACATGGATTTGACATCTTCCTCAGGTACCATAGGTACTTCTCACCGATAGTCACCTATATGATTCCTTAGGAAAGGTCAGTATAGATAAAACTTCACAATAAACAATAGATTGGTATAGTTGTATGTTGGGAACACACCTATGGGAAGGGAAACAAAGCACAAAAGTTTAGAGATAAATGATACCACTCCACTCAAAACCCATGTGCATGCAGTACTCCAACATAAACCAAAACAAGTGAAGAGGGGATATCACCCTACTTGCTCTAGTGTGACCTGATGCTTGACACCTATTTTATAGGTTGTTTCCTAGAAATCCCTCCTTACTACTAATGGATTTTAATTCTCTCTAGTAATTTCCTAGTTTGGATTTTAATTCTCTCTAGTAATTTCCTAGTTTGGGTTTAATGGACTTGGAGAGTTCATTCTCTAATACTACACGAAAGCCCCAAGTCCTAAACTATGTTGGTTTTATGAAAAAAATAAATTCTTTAATTGATTTTACATTAAGCACTTTCTTTTATGGTTGTTGATTACCCAAGAGGGAAAATAATGAAATCAATGATGTTATGATTCTTTTCACACCCAATGAAAATCGAAATATGAGAATTCACCAGATGCAATTATTTTCCTTCAATGAAAACTATCTAAGGGAGAGAAGATAAGTTTTTGTTTTTTCACAATCTTTTAATGTCAAATGACAATCGTACATCCCAGAATAATGCCAAAAATTTCAAAATAATTTTAGATCTCAAAACTCTCAAAAACACCAATGAAACTTGTAAAAACACGCAAAATGATCAACCCTTTGAATTATGCAATGCAAAAATGTTTTTTTTCCCATTAATAATGATAATCAAAATAAAAATGCATAACACAATTAAAAAACATAAAATAAAAAATTGTATGATATTGACAAGGCCACTACTCGCAAGTCAATGTCAATACAAGAAGCAACACCCAAA
>JZKD02S1660245.1:34567-104135 GCA_000966675.3 Picea glauca | reverse complement strand
TGTGACGTAAAACTATGATGGGTACTGGTCTTACCTCCCCTACAATCAGGAGGTGAATTCTAGTGCTAACACAAAGGTTTTCTTATTGATACCCTATATTTGAAGGGGCGTGATCTTCGGTTTTGGTGTCTAGTTAGCCATAGGATAATTGTTTTCCTACTTAAAACATAATATTTCACCATGGTTGACCAACATTTTCACCAGTCACATAGATAGTGTGGACTTTCTTCTGTTGTGGAAGATCGACCATCCACTAGGAAAAGGGTAGTATCCAAAACAAATGGCAGTAATTACCCAATAGACTTAGAAATTAACTCATTATATTCATAAGGGAGTGATCACGTGGAGACTGAAATGATTGACAAAAGTCCTCCACAAAATTTTAACCCATATTTGACTGGGCCTTTCGATCCCTTACTCTTTCAGCAAAATAGACTTTTTCGTTATCATGTTTCTTACTTTATCCATTCTCACCTAATGTTAGGTGGGAGTGCGTCATCTAGCACGGGAGTACCTATTCCTTCATCACCCAGTGTTATGGTAGGAGTTCCTTTGACTTCTTCCTTAAAATCAATTAGTGGGATAGGTTCTTCCACCACCATGCCTAGTACATATGGATTCTCCATGTGAGGAATTCCATCGGTTACATCATTTAATTCCATGGGTTTCTATAGCGTTAGTATTCTCATTGCATCCATTCCAATTCCCACACTCATATTTGTTTTTGGTGGGGGCAAGGCCTTGGTTTTACCATTAGAGGTGGATTTCCTTCTGCCTCTAGTATCCCTTTAGGTGGTCTGAAAATACCAAAGGTTGGTTTCCCATTTGGTTGGAATGTCAATATTAGGTTTTTTCCTACCTCTAGTGTATTTCCTAGAATTGGGGGAAGTAATTTATTTAGGGACCCTTATGTCCCTAGGGGTAGTTATGTCTCTGGTGGCCCGAGTACCTTTTGGGAAAGTAATATGGGGGGACTGCAAGGTCCATAAATCTTGTAATCCACATATTCTATGAACACAAATCCACATCTTCTATGAACACAAATCCATTCACTAATACACCATATCCTTTTTTGGAATTGTTAGATATTTTTTATTTATCATGATTGATGAATGACCCCATCCAACACCAAACTTCATTGCCAACAATTCCCGCAATATTTCCATAATATATTCCCAAATTTGAAAACAATCCTAAACAAGAACCCTCTATGCATGTCATGATGTACCACTTGTGGTGTTCCTCAAACTCATTGGTGGATGATAGTATACATTTAAGTATTTTACAAATAACTATGATAGGAAGTGCCACGAAATGGTATTGTTGGCACAGGGGCAGATCTAGGGTTCAACGCTTCAAAAATGCACCAACAAAACCCTAACTACCGACCCTTTCGGCAACACCTGCGAAGCAGATGAAGTCTCACCTAAGGTAGAGGCAGGGGGGGTTGTAGGACTCAAGTGTCTACAACTTAGATAGGACACACATCTGTGTTCATAATACTTAACAGAGCACTTAGCAATTAACGTTCATTAGTCTTTGACCCTTATTCACATCATAAGAAAAAACCCTAATTACATAACAACAACGCAGTATTCAACAAGATCTAAGCATATCTAACCATTTAGCACATAGCATCAAACAGATCTAGCATTCATTCATGTTATTAAGCACTAATCTACTACATCATATGCATCTAGCATACATAAAGATTCAACACTAAGCATAAATCACATCAATAACACAAAGCAATCACAACACGGGATATATGTGGTTCACCCCCAACGTGGGGCTACGTACACCAACTCTTCATCTTCTTTATTATCTTCTTTCAATATTCTTACATGCACAGAGCCTCAAAACCAACTCCACATAGAACATGAGATCTGCGTGCACTTCGCCAGATCCTCCTTCCCTGAGTTCAGCACAACACAAAGCCTTCTTACAATCACTTGCACTGAACTTTGCAAGTTATCAACACATAGTATGCACGGAGCCTTCACAAATAATCACACTTAGCAACCTTTACATATCTTTCACAAAGCCAACTTAGATCTTCTCTTATGCTTCTTACAATACCTAGCTACTTATTTATACATTTACAAATGGGGCCTAAGCATGGGTAAACCCATGGGCTAACATCCCATACCTGTTACATAATCCCTAAACCCAAAAATCCCGTAAAAGGGGGCGAGATCTAATGATCTTCGCTTCACTTGGGTGCTCCATCTTCGACCAGCCCGTCGAAGTTCGAAAAATGGTCAAACTCGACCAAGGTTCTCCAAAAATCGGTCGAGGGCCAATAGGCCCCTAACACTCACCTATGACTTGTCTTGAGTCACTCTGATCTGGGTAAATCTTCTTCCAAGGCCTTGAGTTGCCTCGACTTGCTGCCTCACGAGGGCCTCCTACTCAACGAACTCCTAAATGACTTTCTCGATGACAGGTCCTTCCAAGGGTTGTTACACTATGGTGACCACTTATTCCATTTCTTCTCCTTGTCCCTCGATCTCTTCAAAAAGGGTGTAGGCTTCGTCCTGCACCGGCTAAAGTCTCTAGGTCACTTCCATGACTTTACTCTAGATGGCATGGACCTACTGCTGAACTGCACATTGTTCTTGTGACCTTTTCATATTCTCAACCGCTGACAGTATCTTCAACTGTGCATGTACTTTCACTTCTTGTTGCTTTTCTTCCTAGAGTTGTGACTCTAATTTCCTTAGTTCTGGGTCTTCTACAAGGCGCTTATAGGTCTGTGCACTTCTATTGTTGAGTTTATTGCATTCTAAGGCCAATGCCTTGATTCTTCTGACTATGCTCTGAGCAATTTCTTCCCTTTGATATCGCACTTCCTACGGAGTGCTTGACACTACTTGCAATTCCAGTTCTGTGACTCTTGCTTGGAGCTGTTGAATGGATTCAGTGAGCTTCCCCACTTGGCTCTCAGCTTTTTCCTCTTCCATATGTGCCAGGCCCATCATAGAGCGAAGTTCTCTAGTGACTTCTTATTTAAGTCCAATCTGCTCAGTGAGCAACTATCCTTTTTCTTTTAAGAGTTGATCTCTGTCCTTTGCAAAATTTGCCTGGAGGTCATCTTTCTCTTTCTACGTGACCTAATGTTTCTCTAGGGCTACCTCCTTTTGCTTCAATGCCTCTATGGCCTGTTATTTTTATTCATGGACCCGATGAAGGCAAGCATCTGTCACATCTGCTATTCTATGTAGTTGGGAAGGCTCATCTCCTACTTTTATGCCTGTAGATGACCATGACACAGTAGACACTGTGTGACTCGAATAAAGAGCTTGTTGTACCCCTTTGAGATCTGCCTCGATCCGGTAATACATTGTCTCTTGTTTGGCTTCGCTTCGCTGCAAGATGTCCTCGAAAATATATGATACAGATGCGATGATGAGGTCAATATCATCCACCATAAGTATAGTCTGTAAGTGGGGTTTATTGGCGCGTGACTTCTTTCGTGCTGAGGATTTCTTTGGAGAAACCTTTATTTTCTTGGATGTCTCTGTCTCCGTAAGGGGATATTTAGGCGGTGTTACTTCTCCCTGTTCCTTCTTGTCTTCTTCCCCTTCTTCCTCTTCTTTGTCTACTTCATCACCTCCTCCCCCTGCAGGTGAATCTGGTGTAGTCTCCTCTGATGCGTTGTGCATTTCCTGTACTTCTTCCTTCTTCTTCTTATTACTACTACCTGGTCCATCGTACTCTTCTCGGGTGACTACAGGACTTCCGATGAGGTCAAGGTCGGAGATTTGCAATTCTACAGGCCATTCCTTGGTTATTTCCTCCATATCTTCCTCGGTGAGTTTGTAATAGAATTGGAGATCTTCCTTGAGTTCGTCTTCGTGCGCAGTGATGTAAATGAAGTGCCTGTCTACAGGGAACTTCGCTATTGGCCTGAACCTATGAAGTGTATTCAGAGTCATTCAAGGGAAAGATTCAATGGCCCTCTTCAACTGCAAGTAATAGGTGTGGAACATTGCATTGGAATACCATTTCTTCGCCATGTCGCTCGAATACCAGAGGGTAGTGAACCTCACGGCTAGTGGTTCGGACGACTCAACTTCAAGGAAGTTTGCTCCCTCCAGCATCTCCCAAGCGATGAAGGCAACGAGAATCGACAACCAGTTGAAGTGAAACTCGTAGCCCTGGTCTTGTTCTTCACGACAATATTACTCCAACTGGTTGACGAGGTAGCTTGCCCAATTCATCAGCATCCCTTCAACACACTTTCCTGCGAGGTCAACGATGAACCCCATGACCTGCGTCAGTCTGTTCTTCCTGATGAGCTTACTAGCGATCAAATGGAAAGCTAGGTGCACTGCACCATTTTGGATGGAGGCTACCTTGTAGCCCCACTTCACTTTCTCCACATCGTCATAGGTGTTCTTTATTCGTTGCACCAGGGTGTGATCTACAGCCTTCCCTAAGTAAAAATCCTAAGGGTCCAGTCCTTGCATGCTCAATCTAGTGATCTGGTGGATCAACGTCAGATCTACAGTGATGCACCTATCCAACCATAGGTAACCTCCATGGAAGCATCACAGGATAAGTTTAATGCATGTGTTAAAATCCTGATGTATGCCGAAGTGTTGTATCTTCATGACATTAAGGATTGTTGATATTTCGATGTTCATGGTCCATGTCTAGGGGATTATCTTCAAATTCTTCCCGATTGTCTTTGTCAAGTACTTATGTGGTGCGAGCATTCCATAATTCTTGTGGTCTCCCAAGTTGAAATCAATGATCTTTAGCATCATAATATTCCCTAACTATAGTCCAGCCGCGCGTATCCCCTTCAAGAGGTACAAAATGTTTAGTGTATAGTCAAAGTCCCTCAGGATGCTATCATGACTAACCACGCCAACTAGAGGCAGGATATATTCGGGCAGGACCGATGGGATGAACTTCACGTTCGCCAAGTCGTCGCAATGCTTGCTCTGTTTCTCTGTCGCAGTTCAGGATGGCCCAGATCGACGTACAGTCGATGAGGATGCTTTCAATCCTCCTGTTGATGAGGACTGTCCTCCTACGGACATGAAATTGTCTGCCATCAGGTCAATCAAAATATCTTCGACGGATTTATCTACTGCACTAAGGTCACTCAGCATACACGCTCGTGATCAAATGTCTCAGATAGGTGGAAAAACGCTCAAGGTAAGCAGAACGGGTGGCGAGGTCTCAATAAGCATTGCGCAAAATCAATTAGTTCTCTATGGGATCAGATAATCACAATTCGCAAAAGTGTCCCCGATAAGACATTCGACGGGTTAAATAGATAATATCGTAATGGAATCCTCCAATGGACAGGAATGCCTCAATCAATACAATTCCATCCATTATGGTGTGGTCCCAACAGTGCAATGGTGACCTTTCCAGAAATAACTATGTTTCTAGTCGTTCTGGAGTGTCATTCTAACGGTCAGGACACCTCCAACGGTCATATTTCTTCGTCATGAAAAAGTGTCAGTCTGCACTATTATGCTATTCTTGTGAGGTTCAAGTTTTTCAAGCCTTCCTTATACGAAGTCCTCTCTGTAACCTCCTACAATTTTTCTATATTTTATTTCTTCTTATTGAGCTTTCTTTCTTTCTTTCCGGTGATCTACGTCTCTGGATTCCTCTTTAAATTCTTGTTCTTATCTTCTTGTATCATAGTAACTTCACACTGCTATGGGTATTTCATAGGGTTAGAGGGTAATAGTGTTTGTTGCATAGCCTGATTATCTTCCTGATTCAGAGGTCTTTTGTTTTCAGCCGTGTTTATACCCCATGAAGTATTTACACCCCAAAAATGTGTACACTCTTCCACGTGAGGGAGTGCAGAGGGGGCTTACCCCCTCTGTGGGGTCCGGGGGCAAGCGGGCCCCTGAAGGAAAAATTGCCTTGTAAATGTATATTGTAATTTCATTGTAAATATGGACCGTTCATTTTAAGGTCACATATCTAACGGTAGAAATTATGTTAGGGTTTTTTTCCCTAGAAGGAAACACTCTGTTATGAGGGAAATTTATTTCGTCTATGCATCATAGTGAGTATTGTATTATGATATAGGATACTGTGAGAGAATGAAGAGGAAGTTAAAATGTTTTTTTTTAGGTTGTATCCCTTCATTTGATGGTTAATAATAAAGGAAGGACCTGACAATTTCTCTAGTGGACGTAGCCCACGCTAGGTGAACCACGTATATCTGTGTCTCTATTGTATTGTGTATCTTCTGAATTTTATTTCCACATTTTTTTTATTTTATTTCTCCGCGATCCTTTTTTCTAACAACTGGTATCGAAGCGAAATGTAACTCGCAGGAAAGGAGGTTTCCTGGTTCAAGTGGGAGAAATGGCGGAAGATGGAAAGTTTAGGGTCGAGAAATTTAATGGCCAAAGCTACCAATTATGGTAGATGCAGATGGAAGATTATTTATATTAGAAGAATCTATTCCTACCATTGGGTGGAGTAGAAAAGAAGTCGACGCCCATGAAGGATGAAGAATGGGATATTATTGATAGAAAATCTCTAGGAAAGATACTGCTGAGCCCGACAACGTCAGTGGCTTTCAATATTTCAAAAGAAAATACAACGAAGGCTTTGATGGACGCATTGGCTAAATTGTATGAAAAAACCTCGGTGTCCAATAAGGTATTTCTAATGAAGATATTATTTAATATGAAGATGTCAGAAAGTGGGTCTGTTGAAGATCATTTAAATGATTTTAATACAGTTACTAAAGGTGGATCTCGTTATTATGTTGCTTTTATTGATGATGAAACTAGAAAAACTTGGGTTTATTGCATTCGACAAAAATATGATGTTTTTGATAATTTTAAGAAATGGAAAGATTTGGTTGAGAATGAGACAGGAAAAAGTTTGAAGTGTCTCAGATCAGATAATGTAGGTGAATATTGCAGCAAGGAGTTTGATGATTATTGTTCATAACATGGGATTCGTAGAGAGAAGACAGTTCCAATAACACCACAAGAAAATGGTGTGTCATAAAGGATGAATAGGACAATCATGGAGCATGCAAGGAGTATGAGATTGCATGTTGGTTTTCCCTTATAGTTATGAAAAAATTGCAAATTGACATTGTCTCAGGGTGAGTACATAGAGAAGGTGTTGGAGAGGTTTAGAATGCAGAATGCAAAACCACTTAGTACACCTTTAGCCATCCATTTCAAATTAACTAAGGAAATGTGTCCCAAGACACACGAGGAGATAGAATACATGTCGAGGGTCCCTTATTCATCATCAGCTGGCAGCTGGATGTATGCAATGGTTTTTACAAGACCATATATTTCACATGCAGTGGGATTTGTGAGCAAGTATATGAACAATCCAGGTAAAGAACATTGGGAGGGAGTAAATTGGATTCTCAGGTATTTGAGAGGTACTTCTACTCATGCATTATGTTTTGGAGGTTTGGACACTTTTCTATAGGGATATGTTGATTCATATATGGAAGGTGATAAAGACAGTAGGAGGAGAACCACAGGCTATGTTTTTACTATAGGTGGAACAACAGTAAGTTGGATTTCGAAACTGCAAAAGGTTGTTGAACTTTCAACAACAGAGACAGAGTATGTTGTTTCTACAGAGGCTAGTAAAGAGATGATTTGGTTATAGAGGTTTATGGAGGAATTGGGAAAGAAGCAGTAGAATAGCAGGTTGTACTGTGAAAGTGATAGTGCCATTCATCTTGAAAAGAACTTAGCCTTCCATTCGAATACTAAGAATATACAGTTGAGGTACCATTTCATACGATCCACCTTGGAAGATGGACATTTGAATTTGGAAAAGATACACACTAGCCAGAATCCTGCAGATATGTTAACAAAGGGAGTAACCAGGGAGAAATTGAGTTCTTGCTCAGTTTCAGTTTGTCTTCAAGAATGAAGATAAAGATGAGAAATTTGCTAGGTCCAAGAAGGTTCAGAGTCCAGCATATACAACAGCAGTCGAGTTAGATCACTCTCCAAGTGGGAGATTGTTGGTTGTGTAGCCAGATTATCTTCTTGATTCAGAGGTATTTTGTTTTCATCCGTGTTTATACCCCATGAAGTATTTACACCCCAAAAGTATGTACACTCTTCCATGCGAGGTAGTGTAGAGGGGGTTTCGGAGGCAAAGCCCCCGAAGGAAAAATTGCCTTGTAAATGTATATTGTAATTTCATTGTAAATCTAGACCGTTCATTATAAGGTCACAAATCTAATGGTAGAAATTATGTTAGGGTTTTTTTCCCTAGAAGGCAACCCTCTGTTATGAGGGAAATGTATTGCGGCTATGCATCATAGCGAATATCGTATTCTGAGATAGGATACTGTGAGAGAATGAAGAGGAAGTTACAACTGGTTTGTTGTAGGTTGTATCCCTTCATTTGCTAGATAATCATAAAGGAAGGACCTGAAAATTTATCTAGTGGACGTAGCCCACACTGGGTGAACCACGTATATCTATGTCTCTATTGTATTGTGTATCTTCTGTATTTTATTTCTGCATTTGTTTTATTTTATTTCTCCGCGATCATGTTTTTCTAACAAATACTTCTTCTCTTACTGTGTCAGGAGTAGGTTCTCTTCTCTTCTGCATGGATAAGTTCTTTAAGCCTTCTTGCATTCTTTCAAATTCGACGGCCATGTGTCTGGCCCTCAGTTGCTTTGAATTGTCCTCCTGTTCTTCGATTAAGCGTGTTATTTCCCAAACCATGAAATCCCTTAATTCTCGATTTCTCTGTTCTATAGCTTCCTCTTCTTCTTTCCTTTGGATTTGATCTCTCTCAATCCAAGTATTTACTAACAAAAGTGAAAAAGGAGTGTTTTTCTCAACAAAATTAATGAACTTGAATTCTTCTTCTGTCGATGTTCCATGAGAACTCATAGGTACATGGGTAAGCCTTCCACATAGGGTTATCATCTATCATGATATTAACCTGTGTTTCTGCGTCCAATACATAGTCTATGTTGAAGTCTCCTATTCTTGTTTCTATGTGCTGCTTCTCTTTTAAGATCTCTGGTAAAATGATGTCTCTATGATCATTCAATGTTTCTTTCATCTGCAATAATATAGCCTCTGATTCTTTCTCGTTCTCTGTTATATTCTTAGTCTCTTGACCTTCCTTATGGTTTTCTTGCTTCATGTTCATCTTCTCAACTTTAGCAATCATTCTAGGGAAATCTAAAACTTCATGTCCAGTAGCTTTACAACAAAGTCAAATAGGACCTCTACCGGGGTATTCCTTAGCAATATGTCCCGATATTCTGCAATTATAACAAAGAGTCAATCCTCTCTTTCTCTTAAATGATCCCCAACCTTTCCTGTATTTCTCTCTAAGATCACAATGATGGACCTGTAAAAAAATCTTTCTAGGATCCTGCATCCACTTGTTAGTCCAAAAATTCTTTCTATGCATAGGAATAACATATCTTTCACTATTTCTATCATATCTATTCATATCATATCTTCTTTCTTTGAGTTGTGCCCTAGTTTTTAGACTAGGACAAAATCTATCAAACATACCTAGATTCATACTTTCGAAGCAAAAATTTCCACTTATCTTACCTTTATCAGATTACAAAGCTTTAAGATCTTACCTCTTTATTCACATCAGGATTCTCTTCTTAGAACAGAGCTTCACAAGTCAAGTAGAGTATTGCGCACTACAACAACAGATCTACGCATAGATCTTTCTCTTTTCTTCAGTTCCCAACAATCACAATTTCAGGTCCCGACAACGGAACCATTTGTTGGCACATGGGCAGATCTGGGGTTCAACACTTCATCAAACAAAAACCTAACTATTGGCCCTTTTGAAAACACCTGTGAAGCATATGAAGTCTCACCCGAGGTAGAGTTAGAGGGGTTGTAGGACTCAAGTGTCTACAACCTAGCTGGGACACAGATCTATGATCACAATACTTAACAGAGAACTTAGCAATTAACGTTCATTAGTCTTTGACCCTTATTCACATTGCAGGAAAAAACCCTAATTACATAACAATGCAGTATTCAACAAGATCTAAGCATATCTAACGATTTATCACATAGCATCAAACATATCTAGCATTCATTCATGTTATTAAGCTCCAAGCTACTACATCAGATGCATCTAACATACATAAAGATTCAACACTAAGCATAAATCACATCAATAACACAAAGCAATCACAACGCAGGATATACGTGGTTCACCCCCAGCGTGGGGATACGTCCACCAACTCTTTGTCATCTTTTTTATCTTCATTCAATCTTCTTACATGCACAGAGCCTCAAAACCAAATCCACATAGGACAAGAGATCTGCGCGCACTTTTCCAGATCCTCCTTCCCCGATTTCATCACAACACAGAGCCTTCTTACAATCACTTGCACTTAACTCTGCAATTTCTCAACACATAATATGCACAAAGCCTTCACAACTAATTTCACTTAGCAACCTTTACATATCTTGCACAAAGCCAACTTAGATCTGCTCTTATGCTTCTTACAATGCCTAGCTATTTATTTATACATTTACAAATGGGGCCTAAGCATGGGTAAACCCATGGGCCGACATCCCATACCCGTTACATAATCCCTAARCCCAAAAAGCCCATAAAAGTGGGCGAGATCCCGYGATATTTKCTTCACATGGGCGCTCYGTCTTYGACCAGCATGTCGAAGTCCCAAAAATGGTAAAAAACGACCAAGGTTCTCCAAAACTTGGTCGAGGGCCAACATGTATATTGAGTTACTAGGTTCCACATGTCGTGAATTTTCATCGTTAACCATGGCTTTCCTAACTCACTTTCAATTTCTTACTCGATATGAGAATAGAATGGATCTTTTGATAACTCTCCATAAAAATATGTCCACAGACATTTTCGATGATATTCATGAGTGGTAAAAATGGAGTAGGTTCATTCGATCTAAGATTCCTGATAAATTTTTGGAAGATTTATTTATCAAGTCGTTATTAGCACCCATATCCATATATGTTTCCATGTTAGGGGAAATTACCAAGGATCAAGTGATATTATGTTCCAACCACTGCAAGCCATGATAAGGAAATTTCACCAGTCACTATAATTCATATAAGAGACAAGAAACCACCCATTACAAGTCACGTTGGGGGAAAAAAACTAGCCAATGCAATTCATGCTTGGGGAATGAATATTGTTGAGAAACCTAGATTCTCAATATGAAATACTAAGTTCCCTTCTACAATATACAAGGGATATCAACTTAGACATATGTAACATCCCCCAATCCAAACAGAGGGACATTATTGTTCATAATACACATAAAAAGAAAATTTACTGCTAGCTAATTTAATTATTTTACTGATAGATGATTTCTTGTAGCTTATAGATACAAATTAAAAATATTTAACTATTGTCTAAAACCCTAAAATAGATGCATATACAACATGATAATAATCAACATGAAATTCATCTAAACAACTCATTATAACATCATATAAATCATTATCATTTACACAGAGTTCATGCAAAACAATAAAACATGTAAATAACTCAACAAAAAGATAAAACACTTATATTTAAAAAAGAATTGTGCAACAAGATGCTTGGGAAAGATGTTCAACCCAACCATACAATTATTGTTCCAAATATCGATATCCAATCACCCTCGAGACGAGACTAGCAATCGACAAAAGAGGGTGGTCTCTCACAGCTCATAAAACTCTCAACCCAATTGATACTCTCCTACATATACCCTGATTTTCCACCATATCTCTTCCTATTGACCTTTTGAACCAAAGGAATGTACCCCTTCACTGAGATCAGTCCCTTGGGAATCCCATTTTTTTTTATCAAGGTCTCTCTAGCATAGGAAACTAGGACTATCTCAATTGGGAATTCAAGGGAAATTCTTTCTAGGAAAACTATCAGCAAACCAACAACAAACACTTGTTGTTTTAGTGTAACTCACACAAGAGTTCACTCTTTAGGTTCAAAAACCTGGCTCTTCAAGTTTCTAGCTCCAATTTTCTCCAATTACGCTCCATCTTTCTCTAGAATTTTCCCTCCATAGATGCACCATCTCCAAGCTCTCTATTTTCCTCTCTACCTGTTCCTCATGCACAAAAACTCAATGTGTAAAACTATTGTTCCAACCCATACAAATTTCATCCCTTTGGCTTTCCTTTATTGACTCACACTCTTCCCCAAGCTGATTGTACTCAACCCTCATGTTCCCAACAAATTTGGGAAGTGACCACTCACAACCACCCTCTTACATGTATTCAATGATTGGATTTGGGAACACTCAATCAGAAATTGGAAGGTTCATATACAATTAGAAAATTTAGGAAAATGGGTTAAATTAATATACATGGGTATTTCCCCCTTGGACCCCTCTTGGCCATTAACCTAGACACTTCCCTCTCTTGTGTATCAATTCAACCACCATATCTTGTGTATTTCCCCTTAGCAACTAGCATCACATTTTATTATTAAAACATAGAAACATGATTTGCATATTACATTGCTTTGGTCGTAGCCACACATTATATCTACATAAGAATGAATTAAAATTGGGATTATAATGGGGATGTTACATTACCCCTCCCATACAATTGTGCATCATCCTCGATGAGATCTATTCCAATATGCATATATATGCAAATTTACATCACAATACTTAGAAATAAAAAATATGCAATTTAAAAACTCCAACCACAATCTCATGTTTGTCTCAACTCATCGACCCAAGGAATGCACTATTTTTTTATCATGGATAACCAAAGGGATGTACCCTCTCTTTATCAGGGATAACCCAAGGTATGTACCATTTGTTTATCAATTCTAACCCAAGGAATGAACCATTATTTTATCAGGGTCTCCAATGGAGTTGGCTAGGAATCTGAGATGTGGTTCCAAAATTTTAGCTGCTAAAAAATGGACTCTTGCATTATGTTTTCTTCAAAACTATCAAAATTTTGGGGGTATTTTGCCTGCATGATTTCTCCATGCTCCCATGTAGCATCTTCAGGACCATAGCAGGTCCATTGAACCTTTACCAACCCTATGGATTTGTTCCCAAGAACCTTGACTTTTTGTTCTAGGATGTGTACTAGTTCCACTCAGAAATCCTCTTCATGCTCCACCCAGATCACATTCCAATCAATTATATGGTTAGGTTCAAGCACATATTTATTTTATAAGGACACATGAAATACATTATGCACTCTTATGGATGTAGACATGTATGAAACTAGGCCTATCTTTTCTAATATTTCAAAGGGTCCACAATATCTCGTTTCCAACTTTGGGAATATTCCTAATCTTAGAGAACTTCTCTTCACCTTGAATTTCAAAAACACATGTTCTCCCACCTTAAAATCTCTAAACAATCTGTTATTTTCTACGTAAATTTTCTACCTATCCTGGGTAGCTTTTAAATTATGCTTTAACTTTGTCATCTACTCTTCCATTTCCTTTAACAATTTTGGCCCAACAACTACTTTGTCTGCTGGATTATCCCAACTCACTCGAGTGTTACATTTTTTGCCATATGATGATTCAAAGGGACTCATTTTCAATTAGGTATGATACCCATTATTGTAGGAAAAATTAACCAAATGAATATAATATTCCCACTTTGATGGCTAATCCATCACATACAAACATTTCCAAAAATTATATGTGAACTTTGGATTTGTATCTAAAACTATTGATTTAGGTACCCCATGTAACCTAGAAACTTCTTTCATGTATATATTTGCAATATTTGTTTCCTTCTGTGTAGTATTTACTGGAATAAAATATTTTTCTTTAGTCAATTTATCCACCACCACCATGATGGAATCATGTTGCTTCACTGTTTTGGGCATCTTGGTAATAAAATCAATGGTAACTACTTCCCACTTCCATTTGAAATAGTAAATGGATGTAGCAAACCTGATGGATGTCTATGTTCAATATTCACGTTTTGGCATTCTATACATCTGACTATGTAATTAGCCACTTCTTTCTTCATTCCTGGCCAAAAGTATTGGCTTCTTACTGCTGCAATTATTTTCTGATATCTTGGGTGCCCAACATATGGCACATTATGCATATCCTTCAACACTACATTTTTCATCTCACTGGAATTGGGCACATATACTTTTCCCTTGTTAATTATAATTGCATCCTCTTTCAACTCATAATAATTAAATTTCTGCTAAAAATTACCTTCTTGTAATGCTTCGTTTATTTTCACATAATGTTGATCTAAATTTGTTGCTATAATAATTTTGTCTTTTAGATCTGTCATGTACATGTTGAAGGCTGCAATATGCACTTCATGAGATCTCCTACTGAGTGCATCAACCACTTGATTTTCCTTTCCCTTTATATGCTTAATTTCGAAGTCATATTTACTCAGAAATTCCAGCCAACTAGTTTTCCTAACATTTAATGTTGGTTGTCCAAACAAATGCTTTAGACCACAATGGTATGTCCTTAGCTTGAATTTATTAATCATAAGGTAATTCCTCTACATTTTCAATGCAAGTACAATCGCTGCTAACTCCAAGTCATGTGTAGCATAATTTCTTTCATGCTCTTTTGATTTTCTGGACTCATAACATACCACATGGTCCCTTTGACTGAGAACTCCACCGAGTCCTTCCTTGCATGCATCGATGCACACAACAAAATATTCATTTTTATTTTCAATCTTCAATATTGGTGCACTTGTCAATATTCCCTTCAACTGTTGAAAAGTCTCTTCACACTCAGAAGTCCATTCAAATTTTACTCCCTTCTTTTGCAAAGAAGTGATTGCATTTGCAATCTTTGAAAAACCTTTTATGAATCTTTGGTAATAACCAACAATACCCATGAATGATCTAACCTATGTCATATTATTTGGTGTTGGCCATCCTCTAATGTCCTCTATCTTCTAAGGATCAACTTCTATTCTTGTTGCTAAAATTATATGCCCCAAGTAGTGAATCTTCTTTTGGTAAAGGATGCACATACTTAACTTAGCATACAATCTATGTTCTCTTAAAACTTGCAACACCATTCTTAAATGTTGCTCATGTTCCTCTAATAATTTATAATATATGAGTACATCATCTAAGAACACATTCAAAAACATGTCGAGATAATTCTTGAACACTCCATTCATCAGGAACATAAATATTGGTGGGGCATTTGATAGCCCAAATGGAACTACCGTGAATTCATAATGCCCATATATTGTTCTAAATGTTGTCTTGTTGATGTCTTACTCCTTTATCCTTACTTGATGATAGCCTAATCTCAATTCAATCTTCGAAAATATTCTCGCACCTTTTAGTTGATCAAACAAATCATCAATTCTTGGAAAATGATACTTATTCTTTATGGTAACCTTATTAAGCTTCATGAAATCAATACACAACCTAAAGGTTCCATCATTATTCTTCACAAAAAGAACCGGGGCTCCCCAAGGAGACACACTTGGGTGTATATACTCCTTCAAAAGTTATTCAAGATGCATCTACAACTCTTTTAGTTCTGGTGTGCCCATTCTATAAGGTGTCTTGGACATTAGGGAATTTCCTGGCACCAAATCAATAGAGAAATCAATGTCTCTCTTTGGTGGTAATCCTGGAATTTTTATAAAAATATCCTCAAAATCCCTCAAGGCCATATTCAATGCTTGCCACTTTGTATTTGGTTTCCTCCTCCATATGGGTTGGAAATGTATGACATCCCTTCATGAATCTCTTCTTCAAATTCATAGCTAAAATCTCTCTAACAACTACAACTCATGGAATTCCTTGAATCTTTCCTTGCTTCCCTTCCTCATCAAGACATGTGATTATTTTATTGTAACAGTCTAGGAAAACATGATGTTTTTCCAATCAATCCATGCCAATTAGACAGTCATATGAACCCAAAGGTATGATTTTTACATCTACCTTTGTGCTATGTCCATTCATGTCTATCATACCATCCTTAACCAACTCACTGATTTTCCTCTTAGCCTTTGTGGCTAATTGAAAGAACCAATATTCCTTATGCTTACTTATTTGCAAGTGAAATATTTCAACAATGTTATCATTTATGTAACTATGAATAGATCTATAATAAATCAAAATTGTTATGGGTTGGTTGTCAATATTACCTTCCACTTTGATCATGGGGGATTGATACTTTGATTGTTTTTTGTCCAAGGATACATAAATCCTTGGCATGCTTCCTCCCATATCCTTCACTATTTTGTCCTCTTGAATGTTGTGGACAATCCTCATTCTTTCTCCTTTGTGAGGGAAGTCCCTATTTAAGTGATTTCCCTCACATCCCCAACATTGAATAGGCTTCTACCTTGTCCTTTTCCCAAATGAATATGCATTCTTTTTCTCATTTTTTGTTGCATGGCCTTGCTAATTTGCTTGGGAGTTATTTCTGAAAAAGGGTGGCTTAAAACCTTTCTTCCTTTGGTCCTTTTTCCCTTTCATCTTGTCATTTCAAGCCTTTTGGAAAACTACCCTTCATTTTATTTTCTCATAAAGGTGTATTTATCTCCTTATGGTTTCTTCCAAGGTCTTAGGGTTATCATATTGAATCTTGCCACTGTAAAAGGAGGATAACTGACTTAGAAAACTTTGCATTTTGACCTTCTCATTCTTGATGAAGTCAACATAATTCAACAATTGAAATAACTACTTATCATATTCCTCCATTGTCATGGTTTCCAACTTGAGTTCAAATAACTCTTTCATCTTTCTCTCATAGTAATGCTCGGAAAAATATTTCTCTTGTAAGTATCCTTTGAACTGCTTCCATGAGATCATCTTCTCATCAAGGTTCTTGGCTTGCTTAAGCTCATCCCACCACATGGTTGCCTTTCCTTGCAAGTGGTAGGTGGAAATTATAGCTTCTATCCGAGAGGGGTAATCATTCATATGGAAATATTCTTCATTTCCAATACCCACACATATTTCTATTCTCCTTTCATGTGCTCACCATTGAAATTAGGTGGCTTGATTTTCCTCAGTTCACATTGCAAGATGTTTGCTTTGGGCCTTATTCATTTCCTCCGAATAGGAGACAAACTTGGGCTTCTCCCTGTCACTGAAATTGCATGATTTGTTTTAGTGGAATTCCTTGGATAATGATGGTGCCTTTTCATGCTTCTGGAATTCCTATCATTTCTATGATCATCCAGTTTTCAATGGGATCTATATATTGATACTTATCTAGCACTGGCTACTTGCTTGGTGCCAGAATATTTGTAAAAATTTCTTATGCAACATTTTTAAGCTTTGAAGTATCTCTTCCTAAGCATTCATAATCCTTTCATTATCATCTATGTATCTCTGCACTTCCCTATGCAGGATTCTCATAGTGACAGGTTTTTTCCTATCTCTTCTTCCATTTCACTCTACCTCAACATTCCCCATGTTGACATGCAGACCTGTGATCTCTTCTTCATGGTTGTAAGCTTCCTTGGAGTCTTCCATTACTCCTTTCTTCATGTAACAACTAAATTTTCTTTCTGTACCTCTAATTCTACAAGAAATGTGCATGTAATAATCATTGTTAGAACATGTGTATTGTAAAACATTTCATTAATTAAAATACATGTTATTTCATCATCAATTTATGAAGGACGTATTGCATCAATTCACACTGTTATTCACTATATGAATTTCTCTATGAAATATATTTCCAATGGATGCACTCATTCCCCAATCCGATCTCTGAGATCAAACTTATGGCTTCTTGAAAAATCCATTTTCACCCCTTTCTGTGCATTTTCTCTACTAGTGCAATTTTATTGAAATGCCAACTTATGTCAACTATATAAAAAATTATGTCAGGAGTTGGAGAAACTTTTTTATGCGAAATAGATAAAAACAACAATAGGGAATTCACAATAGCTCTCATAATTTGAATATGATGTTCCAATAAAAAACTACAACAATCTGGAATCTGTAACTTTGTCCTTTTTCACTCATTTTTTCTAGACTTAGAATTTTTAGCAGAACTGGCTATCTCTCAATTTTTCCACTGATGGAAAAAATTCATTAAACCAAAGTTTTTTGTCTTTATGAGTATTGACAAACTAAAGTTTTCCATTTTTGTGATCTAGGGTCACTTTTCCTTCTCTGAAAATCGCAAAAATCCCCAAAAAGTGGCCCAAAATAGTGGATTTTGGCCTATTTCAGTGTCCCAATTCCAATCCCCATAGAATGTATTCAGTTCCTTCATGGGTCATTTTTGTGTCTACATTTTGGACTCTCCCCAATAGTTTTGTCTTAATATGGACTTTTGTCAATGATCTGGACCTAGATCTTTAAAAACATCTATTTTGCAATTTGTGCCAAATTCAAGCAGAATTGGACAAGGGCCCTCTTTGACACTTTTGTATACCTCCTCTCTGAAGAAAAAAAACATAGTTTTCATCCCAATACGTAGCAATTTTCTATAATTAAGGAAAAAAAATGTCTCCAGACTTGTTTTTTTTTTAAATTGTGGAACAATTTTGCCTATGTGCAATATGCACCATCGATCTTAATTCAGAAGAATTATGGATCATTGATCTACTCTTTATCAGCCATCCATGACCAACGTTCTCCTATGGTGGGAACGATCATTTCTGAAACTTTCGATCCATTCGTCGGCCATCAACCGAACTCCCCGACGACTAAGTTGCACACAACTCTAAACCGACCAACCTAGTAGTCAGTGATCGAAGACCTTCCTTGGAGAATGGAATTCTAAAAGAGTTCGATCGATGCCCAACCATCAGCCCATTGGTGATCAAAAATCCCTAATGGTTGTCGAATACTGATGCAGACCCCCTACCTCGGCAGTGTCCGTCGACCTCCCGGTCAAGGATCACACTAATTCTCTGAGCTGAAGAAGCTCTTCAATTCCCTGCTGGAATACCACGAACAAATCCATAGTTCCTTGTGCAACTCGACCCACGCGAACAAGAACAGGCACAATCTTTTCTCACACGACCATGGTTTGTGACTACGAGACTAAAAAAGGCATCTCGCGATTTCACATGTCGGGTCTTTTTTTGTGAGTCACCCTGACTCTCCCAACCTCTAAAATCATGACAGAGGCCTAGCACTTGCTAGCCTCGCCCTTAACCTCTTTCCATATGACTCCTCGCTATGACCTGGGGCCAAACCTCCAAGCGCGTCATGATTTTGGCTATCGGAAACTCCCGATGTGATTCTCCTCTGTTCTCCCAAGGTCCAAACTCCCGATACTTCAGATCTGACAGCCCAGATCCTTCCTGGATCCGACGGCTCAGATCAAGTCCTGAACTCAAATTTCATGAGTTCTTATAATTCTTCCCTTTGACTTCTCTGAGTCACGAGTCAACGAAATACTGATTTGTTTCCACCTGTCCTCTAACGATGGACGGTCCCGATGGTTTCGAGACTTCGCGTTTTGTGATATCCACTCTTCTGTCCAACTCCAATGGGGTTAAACCTTGTGCACATTCCCTGGATCCAACATTTTTTGGCCCACATTCTCCTAGATCCTACGGTTGAGATCTGTTTCCTCCCACGCACTCTTCTGGGTGTCTCGACGTGAGATTCAATGGTCCAGATTTCCTCCTCTGTAACTAACTTAGTGGTTGCCAACGATCCTCTTCCTAATATTTTAATTTCTTCTTGACTTGGAATATTTCCAATGTTTCAAAGCTCTCAACCTTCGATTGTCCTCCTGCGAGCCCGACTATTGGGTCTCGACTTTTGCTTTCCCTCCTGATCTATTGTCAATGAAACTTGACCTCCGCCTTCTACACACTTTCTCTCTACATGCAACTTCGTGCTACCTCTCCTGAGCTTGTATGTGGCTTGGATCTCGAAGTGTCTCAGCCTTCTACTTCTTTCTACAGGAACCTTGTACACAAAGGTACTATTCCTCCTAATCTTACGAACTTGAAACAGTTCACTTCCTTGCACACTCCTTATGCTCGACTGACCTTTAACTGGATATCTTCAAAACTTCGTCTGAGTGTTGGCCTGGTGCACTCCTTGAACAGGTCTTCCTCTAGAGTGTTCAACAACTATGTCTCCTTGAGCTTCAACTTCTTGGATGCCAAACATCTCTGACCCTTCTTTCCCTCAAAAAGGTGCAAGTGCCCTCTTGGTGACTTCCTCTCAAGAACTCCTTGTTGATATTGCAGAGTATTCAGTAAATTTGTGAGTGTCTTCTCCTAGACACTTCCCTTATCTTTGAACTGGAAAGAGACTTCTTCTTGTGCTCTCTTTGCACTCACTCGATGCCCTCCTGGCAGAACTTCACAGAATCCTCAATGATTCTATCTCTCTGTGCCTTCCTCTGCACAATCTTCACCTCCAGAGTATTCAGTAACTCTGAGGCTTCTCCTTTGAGTTTATGATTCCTCTGGTGTGCCCTCCTGGCACGTTATTTCCTGAATTCCAAANGTTCGATCGATGCCCAACCATCAGCCCATTGGTGATCAAAAATCCCTAATGGTTGTCGAATACTGATGCAGACCCCCTACCTCGGCAGTGTCCGTCGACCTCCCGGTCAAGGATCACACTAATTCTCTGAGCTGAAGAAGCTCTTCAATTCCCTGCTGGAATACCACGAACAAATCCATAGTTCCTTGTGCAACTCGACCCACGCGAACAAGAACAGGCACAATCTTTTCTCACACGACCATGGTTTGTGACTACGAGACTAAAAAAGGCATCTCGCGATTTCACATGTCGGGTCTTTTTTTGTGAGTCACCCTGACTCTCCCAACCTCTAAAATCATGACAGAGGCCTAGCACTTGCTAGCCTCGCCCTTAACCTCTTTCCATATGACTCCTCGCTATGACCTGGGGCCAAACCTCCAAGCGCGTCATGATTTTGGCTATCGGAAACTCCCGATGTGATTCTCCTCTGTTCTCCCAAGGTCCAAACTCCCGATACTTCAGATCTGACAGCCCAGATCCTTCCTGGATCCGACGGCTCAGATCAAGTCCTGAACTCAAATTTCATGAGTTCTTATAATTCTTCCCTTTGACTTCTCTGAGTCACGAGTCAACGAAATGCTGATTTGTTTCCACCTGTCCTCTAATGATGGATGGTCCCGATGGTTTCAATACTTCGTGTTTTGTGATATCCACTCTCCTGTCCAACTCCAATGGGGTTAAACCTTGTGCACATTCCCTGGATCCAACATTTTTTGGCCCACATGCTCCTAGATCCTACGGCTGAGATCTGTTTCCTCCCACGCACTCTTATGGGTGTCTCGACGTGAGATTCAACGGTCTAGATTTCCTCCTCTGTAACTAACTTAGTGGTTGCCAACGATCCTCTTCCTAAGATTTTAATTTCTTCTTGACTTGGAATATTTCCAATGTTTCAAAGCTCTCAGCCTTCGATTGTCCTCCTGCGAGCCCGACTATTGGGTCTCAACTTTTGCTTTCCCTCCTGATCTATTGTCAATGAAACTTGACCTCCGCCTTCTACACACTTTCTCTCTACATGCAACTTCGTGCTACCTCTCCTGAGCTTGTATGTGGCTTGGATATCGAAGTGTCTCAGCCTTCTACTTCTTTCTACAGGAACCTTGTACATAAAGGTATTATTCCTCCTGATCTTACGAACTTGAAACAGTTCGCTTCCTTGCACACTCCTTATGCTCGACTGACCTTTAACTGGATATCTTCAAAACTTCGTCTGAGTGTTGGCCTGGTGCACTCCTTGAATAGGTCTTCCTCTAGAGTGTTCAACAACTATGTCTCCTTGAGCTTCAACTTCTTGGATGTCAAACATCTCTGACCCTTCTTTCCCTCAAAAAGGTGCAAGTGCCCTCTTGGTGACTTCCTCTCAAGAACTCCTTGTTGATATTGCAGAGTATTCAGTAACTTTGTGAGTGTCTTCTCCTAGACACTTCCCTTATCTTTGAACTGGAAAGAGACTTCTTCTTATGCTGTCTTTGCACTCACTCGATGCCCTCCTGGCAGAACTTCACAGAATCCTCAATGATTCTATCTCTCTATGCCTTCCTCTGCACAATCTTCACCTCCAGAGTATTCAGTAACTCTGAGGCTTCTCCTTTGAGTTTATGATTCCTCTGGTGTGCCCTCCTGGCACGTTATTTCCTGAATTCCAAAGAACTCAGATGTGCACTCTTTACTCTGGATCACGGAGTCTTCAACACTCTATCATGCAACCCCTAGCATTAAGCCACAAAGAACCCAAACTAAAATCAGAATACCCATAGATAGAAAAAAAATTATATCCCTGCAGATGGAACCTAACATACATCTACAGCATAAATGAACACACAAACGGCATTCATCAAATATACATAAAACACATAGAATCATATGTAGGACAAACTGCTCTTTATATTAATCTAAATGTTTGTTACAATGTTTACAAAATCTTGGACTGCAACAGAGTCTCGAATCTCTCTTCTCTTCCTCTATTCTAATATGTTCTATCCTTGTCTAATGAATTCTAGATACAAATATCTTTTACAAAAGCTTGGACTGCAATAGAGTCTCGACTATCTCTTCTCTTCCTCTATTCTAATCTATTCTAGCCTTGTCTAATGAATTCTAGATACAAAGATATTTTACAAAAGAGGGGCTCCTCGAGCCTTTCCCTCCAAGATACCTACTCTCATTAATTACATCTAATTACAATCAATGCCATCTAACCCGAATCAAATCTAGATCTTCATCAACCTGTCAACCATTAAAGGTGACTTCATCTCCTGCCTACACAAAAGCATCATCAGGGCTCTTACAACCTTACAACATTTAATTACAATTTGAAATTTGAAAGTGAGTGAAAAATGAGAGGGTTGTCACCTCTCCCCTTATTGAATGCGCTTTGATTTGTTGTCTAGTTGACGCATCGCTGGGTTGGAGCGATGCTCCTGCATCATACTCCACTACTGCGAAAAATTCATGAGATCCTTCTCATGAGCTTCCCAACTCTGTTAAAATCCACTTGGATCCCAAACTATTCTTTGGAGTTGTCCATCGTCTCCACTACTTCGTTGTTGTTGATTCCCTACTGCTCTTGCAAGATTCCTTCTGCTCAGCTTCCCTTTGCTGACAGATTCTTGCGTTGACCTCAACATCAGCCTTCTTATCTCCTCAATCACCTCTTCTAGTTGCTCTAATGGCTGGTTTATATTACGTAGTCTTCTCAATTGCAACTCCTTCTTGTCAACGGGTAGATCAACTCGATTCCCCTTGCAATTTTCTCCATATCTTGTGGCCTTAACTTGCCACTCTGCTACAAAGTTCAAATCTCCAGTCTCATCACTGAGCTGCTACTCAGCTTCTCTTTTCCACAGTTTTTCTTCTACCAATTCTCCTGCTGGCATATATCCATCTTCCTTCTGCTTCTCCTTGGGCTGGTATGCTCCATATTCTGTTGCAGGCCTCGGCATTGCAGTCATCATATGTTCATCTTCCTAGCCAAAATTTTCGAGCAGTTCTGTCAAATTCCCTTCTCCCAAAATTTGCATGTTTGTCTGCTCATGGCAGTCATCTATTGGCTCTGGATTTTTCAACCAATCCTCCAGCATATCTAACTCCTTCTCCCATGGATTGAGCACCTTATATGCATTTTGTTGTTTTGTTGGGGTATATTCTGATGTCTGTTCCATTTCTTCTTCCTCTATGACAATCACTATTGGTTTTCCTTCTTCTATTGTTTCATCTGCAACACATACTCTGACCTCAACTGGGATTCTTGGTAGGAATATTTGAATTCCACCAATGATCATAATACACCTTTGATCTTCCTCCATCAACTCTCCTTGATTATATGAACTCTCAATTGAGTTCATCTTCTCTCCCTTTCCCACCTGGAAATATGGGATTTCTGCCTTGCCCTCCTGGAAGTCTATGAGATCCTCCAATGATCCCATCTCATTTCCCACCTGGAAATATGAACTTTATTCACTGCCCACCTGGAAATATTTGAGATCAAGCATTGACCTATTCTCATTTCCCTCTAGGCAACCTGAAAGTCCCTCACTACTCACCGGGCAGTTTCTGGGACCCTTCTTTGATCTCTTCTCCTCACCATAACTGAGACTCTTCCCCGTTTCTGGCTCACAGATGTGAACCATCTCCTCTTCACCTCTAAGGCTTTAAACATACCTCAACCACACTCTCAACAGTTGTTGATGTCCTATGGCCAACAATATTTTAACTGGCCACTTCACCTTCTTCTTCATGGGTCACTCATACACCTAATGCACTTTAGCATCATGTTGTATTTTAAATGCAAGCTTCTCCATTTGCGCTCTTATATCGTTGAGATCTTTGTCTATCTTAGCCTTTCTTTTCTGCTGACAGTCTTCTCTTAGACCACGTTCATGTCCTTCAGTACCCATCTTCTTCCTCTACCTACCCTCTTGGAAAGTTTGTTGTTTACTCTGCAACTGAGAGCATTCCCAGCTTCTCCTACATCTCACTTTGCTGTCAACTGTCTGCTGCCTACATGCAAGTAGATCTCCTCACACAAATCATTTCACTATGTCTCCTTCTTCTCTTCCGCCTGAAATGTACAAACGGAAATTCTCGCTTTGATACCACTTGACCCAGACCCCCTACGTCGGGAGGGTCCGTCGACCTCCCAGTCAAGGATCNGTTGTTGATTCCCTACTGCTCTTGCAAGATTCCTTCTGCTCAGCTTCCCTTTGCTGAAAGATTCTTGTGTTGACCTCAACATCATCCTTCTTATCTCCTCAATCACCTCTTCTAGTTGCTCTAATGGCTGGTTTATCTTACGTAGTCTTCTCAACTGCAACTCCTTCTTGTCAACGGGTAGATCAACTCGATTCCCCTTGCAATTTTCTCCATCTCTTGTGGCCTTAACTTGCCACTCTACTACAAAGTTCAAATCTCCAGTCTCATCACTGAGCTGCTACTCAGCTTCTCTTTTCGACAGTTTTTCTTCTACCAGTTCTCCTGTTGGCATATATCCAGCTTCCTTCTGCTTCTCCTTGGGCTGGTATGCTCCATATTCTGTTGCAGGCCTCGGCATTGCAGTCATCATATGTTCATCTTCCTAGCCAAAATTTTCAAGCAGTTCTGTCAAATTCCCTTCTCCCAAAATTTGCATGTCTGTCTGCTCATGGCAGTCATCTATTGGCTCTGGATTTTTCAACCAATCCTCCAGCATATCTAACTCCTTCTCCCATGGATTGAGCACCTTATATGCATTTTGTTGTTTTGTTGGGGTATATTCTGATGTCTGTTCCATTTCTTCTTCCTCTATGACAATCACTATTGGTTTTCCTTCTTCTATTGTTTCATCTGCAACACATACTCTGACCTCAACTGGGATTCTTGGTAGGAATATTTGAATTCCACCAATGATCATAATACACCTTTGATCTTCCTCCATCAACTCTCCTTGATTATATGAACTCTCAATTGAGTTCATCTTCTCTCCCTTTCCCACCTGGAAATATGGGATTTCTGCCTTGCCCTCCTGGAAGTCTATGAGATCCTCCAATGATCCCATCTCATTTCCCACCTGGAAATATGAACTTTATTCACTGCCCACCTGGAAATATTTGAGATCAAGCATTGACCTATTCTCATTTCCCTCTAGGCAACCTGAAAGTCCCTCACTACTCACCGGGCAGTTTCTGGGACCCTTCTTTGATCTCTTCTCCTCACCATAACTGAGACTCTTCCCCGTTTCTGGCTCACAGATGTGAACCATCTCCTCTTCACCTCTAAGGCTTTAAACATACCTCAACCACACTCTCAACAGTTGTTGATGTCCTATGGCCAACAATATTTTAACTGGCCACTTCACCTTCTTCTTCATGGGTCACTCATACACCTAATGCACTTTAGCATCATGTTGTATTTTAAATGCAAGCTTCTCCATTTGCGCTCTTATATCGTTGAGATCTTTGTCTATCTTAGCCTTTCTTTTCTGCTGACAGTCTTCTCTTAGACCACGTTCATGTCCTTCAGTACCCATCTTCTTCCTCTACCTACCCTCTTGGAAAGTTTGTTGTTTACTCTGCAACTGAGAGCATTCCCAGCTTCTCCTACATCTCACTTTGCTGTCAACTGTCTGCTGCCTACATGCAAGTAGATCTCCTCACACAAATCATTTCACTATGTCTCCTTCTTCTCTTCCGCCTGAAATGTACAAACGGAAATTCTCGCTTTGATACCACTTGACCCAGACCCCCTACGTCGGGAGGGTCCGTCGACCTCCCAGTCAAGGATCGCACAAATTCTCTGAGTTGAATTAGCTCTTCAATTCCCTGCTAGAATCCCATGAAAAAATCCACAGGTCCTTGTGCAACGCGTCCCACATGAACAACCACTAGGCGCAAGCTTCTCTCACGCGACCACGGGCTATGACCACAAGCCTAAACAAAGGTGCATGTCTATTTAGCATGTCGGGTCTTTGTTTGTGAGTCACCCCAACTCTCTTGACCTCTGAAATCTCGACAGGGGCCTAACACTTGCTAGCCCCGCCCTTACCCTCTTTCCATATGACCCCTCTCTATGACCTAGGTCCAAACCTTCGAGCACGTCGNCTATGTCTCCTTCTTCTCTTCCGCCTGAAATGTACAAACGGAAATTCTCGCTTTGATACCACTTGACCCAGACCCCCTACGTCGGGAGGGTCCGTCGACCTCCCAGTCAAGGATCACACAAATTCTCTGAGTTGAATTAGCTCTTCAATTCCCTGCTAGAATCCCATGAAAAAATCCACAGGTCCTTGTGCAACGCGTCCCACATGAACAACCACCAGGCGCAAGCTTCTCTCACGCGACCACGGGCTATGACCACAAGCCTAAACAAAGGTGCATGTCTATTTCGCATGTCGGGTCTTTGTTTGTGAGTCACGCCAACTCTCTTGACCTCTGAAATCTCGACAGGGGCCTAACACTTGCTAGCCCCGCCCTTACCCTCTTTCCATATGACCCCTCTCTATGACCTAGGGCCAAACCTTCGAGCGCGTCGTGATTTCTCATATCAGGAACTCTCAATGCAATTCACCTCCATTCTCCCGAGGTCTGAACTCCCGATACTTCAGATCTGATGGCCCAGATCCTTCCTCGATACGATGGATCAAATCAAGTCGTGAACTCGGATTTTGCGAGTTCTTATAATTCTTGCCTTTGACTTCTCTAAGTAGCAAGTCAGAGAAATTTTGATCTGTTGTCACATGTCCTCTGACAATGGACGGTCCCGATGGTTTTGGGACTTCATGTTTCGCGATATCCACTCTCCTATGCAACTCCAACGGGGTTAAACCTTGTGCACGTTCCTTGGATCCAATGGTTGGTGGCCCATGCACTCCCAGATCCTACGGTTGAGATTTGTTTCCTCCTATGCACTCTTCTGGGTGTCTAGACATGAGATTCAATGGTCCAGATTTCCTCCTCTGCAACTGACCTAGTGGTTGTTGATGCTCCTCCTCCTGGGCTTTGAATTTATTCCGACTTGGAATATTTCCAATGTTTCAAAGGTCTCGGCCTTCAATTGTCCTCCTGTGAGCCCAACTGTTGGGTCTCGACTTCCTCTTTCCCTCCTGAGATTTTGTCAATGAAACTTGACCTTGACCCTATGCACACTTGCGATCTATGTTCAACTTTGTGCTACCTCTCCTGAGCTTGTCTATGGCTTGGACATCGAAGTGTCTTGGCCTTCTGCTTCTTTCTACAGGAACATTTTATGCAAAGTTACTATTCCTCCTAAGCTTACGAACTTGAAATAGTTTTCTTCCATGCACACTCCTTGTGCTCGACCGGCCTTCAATTGGTTGTCTTCAACACTTCGTCTAAGTGTTGGCCTAGTGCACTCCTTGAACAGGTCTTCCTCTAGAGGGTTCAACAACTCTGTCTCCTTGAGCTTCAACTTCTCAGACCTCAAAGGTCTTTGTCCCTTATGTCCCTCTAAGAGATGCAAGTTCCCTCTTGGCAACTTCCGCTCAAGCACTCCTTGCTGAGCTTGTAGATTATTCAGTAACTCTGTGAGTGTATTCTCCTAGACACTTCCCTTATCTCTGAACTCAAAATAGATTTCTTCTTGTGCACTCTTTGCACTCGCTCGATACCCTCCTAGAAGAACTTCACAAAATCCTCAGTGATTTTGTCTCTCTGCGCCTTCCTCCGCATAGTGTTCACCTCCAAAGTATTCAGTAACTCTAAGGCTTCTCCTTTGAGTTTATGATTCCTCTGGTGTGCCCTCCTGGCACGTTCTTTCTTGAATTCCACATAACTTAGATTAGAAATATTTGCACTGGCTCACAGAGTCTTCAAAACTCTATCATGAAACCCCTTGCATTAAGCCACAAAGAACCGAGACTGAAATCAGAAAACCCACAGATAGAAAATTTTGTTTATCCCTACAGATGGAACCTAACATACATATACAATATAAATGAACACACAAATGACATTCATCAAATACACATAAAACACATAGAATCATATGCAGGACAGACTGCTCTTTATATTAATCTGAATGTTTGTCACAATGTTTACAAAAGCTCAGACTGCAACAGAGTATCGAATCTCTCTTCTCTTCCTCTATTCGAATATTTTCTATCCTTGTCTAATGAATTCTACATACAAATATCTTTTACAAAATAGGGGCTCCTCGAGCCTTTCCCTCCAAGATACCTACTCTCATTAATTACATCTAATTATAATCAATGCCATCTAGCCCAAATCGGATCTAGACCTTCATCAACCTGTCAACCATTAATGATGACTTCATCTCCTGCCTACAAAAAGGCAACATGGCTCTTCCATCCTTACAACATTTAATTACAATTTTAAATTTGAAAGTGAGGGAAAAAATAGAGGTTTTTCACCTCTCCCCTTCTTGAATGCGCTTTGATGTGTTGTCTAGCTGGTGCGTTGTTGGGTTGGAGCGATGCTCCTGCATCAAATACCCTTTCCCAAATCATTTGACCTGACCATTGTCCATCGACCACTTTTGTTAGCTGACGTAAAAGCTTATGATGTGACAAGGAACATTGATGTTGATGTGGCATGAAACCTCATCCTGAGGTGTCAACTTGGGTAATGTGGCATGACATTTTGATGTTGACGTGGCATGACACATGGATGATGAAGTCATAATCATATTTCCCCCATCGCTAATCAGACAATTCTCTTTAATGAACAAGCACTTTTCTGAATCGTTCAACGCCAATCCATCCACACTTCGGCCATCGGAGAATTCTCTTTCTTGTTTCAATAATTTCACCAAAATCGGTCAACCCCTGACCATCGACTCATCGACCGTTGACAATGTTTGTCGACAACTAAAAATATTTTGTTGTATTCGACTGACCTCGATTGTCGACCATCAGTGGTCAAAGATGTCTTATGGTCAACTGAAACTCTTCATCATTCGGTCAATCCGTCCATCAGTTGTCGATGATTTCTCTTGGTGAACTTTAACACTTAGAAAAAAATCAACTTTTCTCTTATTGAATTGGACCATCGATCTGATCCCTTTCACATACATCGATTTAATCCTGTTCATTGATCTCATCAAACTTTCAAATGGACATATCCTTATAAATTTTTAAATTTATCATAGTGAATCTCAACCGTCAATCATGAGATCAAACACGATATTAGACGTCGATTCTCCAAACTACCTGTAACTCTACAAGCGACCATTAAAACTCAAATTTCGACCATTCCAGGTCAAATTTTGATCTGTAACTTCACCACTCTACTCCATTAACCTTGTTAAACCATCCAGAGTCATTCAAAATTGATATTTTCCCATGGATTTGGGGATTTCTCTTTAAATTCTCCATTTTCCCCCAAATTGGTCACAGACAAAATATGCAACATCAAATTTCACCAATTTTCTCTGGTTCGATCCCATACAAGTCGGGTGTTTGAACCAAAAGATAAGATACCATAATTAAATTTCCCCAAGCCAAACAGAGGACATTACGGTGCAAAATACACATAAAAACGAAATTTACAGCTAACTAATTTAATTATTTTACTACTAGTTAATTTCTTGTAGCTTACAACTACGAATTAAACAGATTTAGATATTGTCTACAACCATAGAATATATGCATCTAAAACATCTTATTAATCAACATGAAATTCATCTAAACAACTCATTACAACAACATATAAATAATTCTCATTTACACAGAGTTCATGTACAACAATAACACATGTAAATAACTCAGCAAAAATATAAAACACTTGTCTTTAAACAAGAATTATGCAACCAACTTCTTGGGGCAAATGTTCCACCCAACCATAGACTGATTATTCCAAATATCAATAGCCAGTCACCCTCGAGTTGAGGTTAGCAATCCACAAAAGAGGGTGGTCTCTCACAGTCCACTCACAGCTCATAAAACTCTCAACCCAACTGATATTCTCCTACAACTATCCTAATTTTCCACCAAATATCTTCCTCTTGACTTGTCCAACCAAAGGAATGTACANCTATGTCTCCTTCTTCTCTTCCGCCTGAAATGTACAAACGGAAATTCTCGCTTTGATACCACTTGACCCAGACCCCCTACGTCGGGAGGGTCCGTCGACCTCCCAGTCAAGGATCGCACAAATTCTCTGAGTTGAATTAGCTCTTCAATTCCCTGCTAGAATCCCATGAAAAAATCCACAGGTCCTTGTGCAACGCGTCCCACATGAACAACCACTAGGCGCAAGCTTCTCTCACGCGACCACGGGCTATGACCACAAGCCTAAACAAAGGTGCATGTCTATTTAGCATGTCGGGTCTTTGTTTGTGAGTCACCCCAACTCTCTTGACCTCTGAAATCTCGACAGGGGCCTAACACTTGCTAGCCCCGCCCTTACCCTCTTTCCATATGACCCCTCTCTATGACCTAGGTCCAAACCTTCGAGCACGTCGTGATTTCTCATATCAGGAACTCTCGATGCAATTCACCTCCATTCTCCCGAGGTCTGAACTCCCGATACTTCAGATCTGATGGCCCAGATCCTTCCTCGATACGATGGATCAAATCAAGTCATGAACTCAGATTTTGCGAGTTCTTATAATTCTTCCCTTTGACTTCTCTAAGTAGCAAGTCAGAGAAATTTTGATCTGTTGTCACCTGTCCTCTGAAAATGGACGGTCCCGATGGTTTTGGGACTTCGTGTTTCGCGATATCCACTCTCCTATGCAACTCCAACAGGGTTAAAACTTGTGCACGTTCCTTGGATCCAACGGTTGTTGGCCCATGCACTCCCAGATCCTACGGTTGAGATTTGTTTCCTCCTATGCACTCTTCTGGGTGTTTAGACATGAGATTCAACGGTCCAGATTTCCTCCTCTGCAACTGACCTAGTGGTTGTTGATGCTCCTCCTCCTGGGCTTTGAATTTATTCCGACTTGGAATATTTCCAATGTTTCAAAGGTCTCGGCCTTCAATTGTCCTCCTGTGAGCCCAACTGTTGGGTCTCGACTTCCTCTTTCCCTCCTAAGATTTTGTCAATGAAACTTGACCTTGACCCTACGCACACTTGCGATCTATGTGAAACTTTGTGCTACCTCTCCTGAGCTTGTCTATGGCTTGGACATCGAAGTGTCTTGGCCTTCTGCTTCTTTCTACAGGAACCTTTTATGAAAAGTTACTATTCCTCCTAAGCTTACGAACTTGAAATAGTTTTCTTCCATGCACACTCCTTGTGCTCGACCGACCTTCAACTGGTTGTCTTCAACACTTCGTCTAAGTGTTGGCCTAGTGCACTCCTTGAATAGGTCTTCCTCTAGAGGGTTCAACAACTTTGTCTCCTTGAGCTTCAACTTCTCAGACCTCAAAGGTCTTTGTCCCTTATGTCCCTCTAAGAGATGCAAGTTCCCTCTTGGCAACTTCCGCTCGAGCACTACTTCCTGAGCTTGTAGATTATTCAGTAACTATGTGAGTGTATTCTCCTAGACACTTCCCTTATCTCTGACCTCAAAATAGATTTCTTCTTGTGCACTCTTTGCACTCGCTCGATACCCTCCTAGAAGAACTTCACAAAATCCTCAGTGATTTTGTCTCTCTGCGCCTTCCTCTGCATAGTGTTCACCTCCAAAGTATTCAGTAACTCTGAGGCTTCTCCTTTGAGTTTATGATTCCTCTGGTGTGCCCTCCTGGCACGTTCTTTCTTGAATTCCACATAACTTAGATGAGAAATATTTTCACTGGCTCATAGAGTCTTCAAAACTCTATCATGAAACCCCTTGCATTAAGCCACAAAGAACCGAGACTGAAATCAGAAAACCCACAGATAGAAAATTTTGTTTATCCCTGCAGATGGAACCTAACATACATATACAATATAAATGAACACACAAATGACATTCATCAAATACACATAAAACACATAGAATCATATGCAGGATAGACTGCTCTTTATATTAATCTGATTGTTTGTCACAATGTTTACAAAAGCTCAGACTGCAACAGAGTCTCGAATCTCTCTTCTCTTCCTCTATTCGAATATTTTCTATCCTTGTCTAATGAATTCTACATACAAATATATTTTACAAAATAGGGGCTCCTCAAGCCTTTCCCTCCAAGATACCTACTCTCATTAATTACATCTAATTGCAATCAATGCCATCTAGCCCAAATCGGATCTAGACCTTCATCAACCTGTCAACCATTAATGACGACTTCATCTCCTGCCTACAAAAAGGCAACATGGCTCTTCCATCCTTACAACATTTAATTACAATTTTAAATTTGAAAGTGAGGGAAAAAATAGAGGGTTTTCACCTCTCCCCTTCTTGAATGCACTTTGATGTGTTGTCTAGCTGGTGCGTTGTTGGGTTGGAGTGATGCTCCTGCATCAAATACCCTTTCCCAAATCATTTGACCTGACCATTGTCCATCGACCACTTTTGTTAGCTGACGTAAAAACTTATGATGTGACAAGGAACATTGATGTTGATGTGGCATGAAACCTCATCCTGAGGTGTCAACTTGGGTAATGTGGCATGACATTTTGATGTTGACGTGGCATGACACATGGATGATGAAGTCATAATCATATTTCCCCCATCGCTAATCAGACAATTCTCTTTAATGAACAAGCACTTTTCTGAATCGTTCAACGCCAATCCATCCACACTTCGGCCATCGGAGAATTCTCTTTCTTGTTTCAATAATTTCACCAAAATCGGTCAACCCCTGACCATCGACTCATCGACCGTTGACAATGTTTGTCGACAACTAAAAATATTTTGTTGTATTCGACTGACCTCGATTGTCGACCATCAGTGGTCAAAGATGTCTTATGGTCAACTGAAACTCTTCATCATTCGGTCAATCCGTCCATCAGTTGTCGATGATTTCTCTTGGTGAACTTTAACACTTAGAAAAAAATCAACTTTTCTCTTATTGAATTGGACCATCGATCTGATCCCTTTCACATACATCGATTTAATCCTGTTCATTGATCTCATCAAACTTTCAAATGGACATATCCTTATAAATTTTTAAATTTATCATAGTGAATCTCAACCGTCAATCATGAGATCAAACACGATATTAGACGTCGATTCTCCAAACTACCTGTAACTCTACAAGCGACCATTAAAACTCAAATTTCGACCATTCCAGGTCAAATTTTGATCTGTAACTTCACCACTCTACTCCATTAACCTTGTTAAACCATCCAGAGTCATTCAAAATTGATATTTTCCCATGGATTTGGGGATTTCTCTTTAAATTCTCCATTTTCCCCCAAATTGGTCACAGACAAAATATGCAACATCAAATTTCACCAATTTTCTCTGGTTCGATCCCATACAAGTCGGGTGTTTGAACCAAAAGATAAGATACCATAATTAAATTTCCCCAAGCCAAACAGAGGACATTACGGTGCAAAATACACATAAAAACGAAATTTACAGCTAACTAATTTAATTATTTTACTACTAGTTAATTTCTTGTAGCTTACAACTACGAATTAAACAGATTTAGATATTGTCTACAACCATAGAATATATGCATCTAAAACATCTTATTAATCAACATGAAATTCATCTAAACAACTCATTACAACAACATATAAATAATTCTCATTTACACAGAGTTCATGTACAACAATAACACATGTAAATAACTCAGCAAAAATATAAAACACTTGTCTTTAAACAAGAATTATGCAACCAACTTCTTGGGGCAAATGTTCCACCCAACCATAGACTGATTATTCCAAATATCAATAGCCAGTCACCCTCGAGTTGAGGTTAGCAATCCACAAAAGAGGGTGGTCTCTCACAGTCCACTCACAGCTCATAAAACTCTCAACCCAACTGATATTCTCCTACAACTATCCTAATTTTCCACCAAATATCTTCCTCTTGACTTGTCCAACCAAAGGAATGTACAACTTCACTGATCTGAGTCCCTTGGGCTTCCATTTCATTTATCAGGTTGTCTCTAGCACAGATAGCTAGGAATCTCTCATATGGGAACTCAAGAAAAATTGTTCCTAGGAAAACTATTAGCAAACCATTAACAAATACTTGTTGTTTTAGTGCAACTCACACATGAGTTCACTCTTCAGGCCTGAAAAAATTACACTTCAATTTTCCAACTCCAATTCACTCCAATTACTCTCCATATTTCTCTAGAATTTTCCCTACATGGTTGCACCAGCTCCAACCTCTCTATTGTTCTCTCTACTTTATCCTCATGCACAAAAACGCAATGCATAAAACTATTGTTCCAAGCCATACAAATTTCCTCCCTTTGTCTTTCCTTTATTGACTTGCACTCTTCCCCATACTGATTGTACTCAACCCTCATGTGCCCAATAAATTTTGGATGTTTCCACTCATAACCACCCTCTTACATGTATTCAATTATTGGTTTTGGGAACACTCAATCAGAAATTGGAAGGTTCATATACAATTAGTAAATTTAGGAAAATGGGTTAAATTAATATACATGGGTATTTCCCCCTTGGACCCCTCTTGGCCATTATCCTATANCTTATGATGTGACAAGGAACATTGATGTTGATGTGGCATGAAACCTCATCCTGAGGTGTCAACTTGGGTAATGTGGCATGACATTTTGATGTTGACGTGGCATGACACATGGATGATGAAGTCATAATCATATTTCCCCCATCGCTAATCAGACAATTCTCTTTAATGAACAAGCACTTTTCTGAATCGTTCAACGCCAATCCATCCACACTTCGGCCATCGGAGAATTCTCTTTCTTGTTTCAATAATTTCACCAAAATCGGTCAACCCCTGACCATCGACTCATCGACCGTTGACAATGTTTGTCGACAACTAAAAATATTTTGTTGTATTCGACTGACCTCGATTGTCGACCATCAGTGGTCAAAGATGTCTTATGGTCAACTGAAACTCTTCATCATTCGGTCAATCCGTCCATCAGTTGTCGATGATTTCTCTTGGTGAACTTTAACACTTAGAAAAAAATCAACTTTTCTCTTATTGAATTGGACCATCGATCTGATCCCTTTCACATACATCGATTTAATCCTGTTCATTGATCTCATCAAACTTTCAAATGGACATATCCTTATAAATTTTTAAATTTATCATAGTGAATCTCAACCGTCAATCATGAGATCAAACACGATATTAGACGTCGATTCTCCAAACTACCTGTAACTCTACAAGCGACCATTAAAACTCAAATTTCGACCATTCCAGGTCAAATTTTGATCTGTAACTTCACCACTCTACTCCATTAACCTTGTTAAACCATCCAGAGTCATTCAAAATTGATATTTTCCCATGGATTTGGGGATTTCTCTTTAAATTCTCCATTTTCCCCCAAATTGGTCACAGACAAAATATGCAACATCAAATTTCACCAATTTTCTCTGGTTCGATCCCATACAAGTCGGGTGTTTGAACCAAAAGATAAGATACCATAATTAAATTTCCCCAAGCCAAACAGAGGACATTACGGTGCAAAATACACATAAAAACGAAATTTACAGCTAACTAATTTAATTATTTTACTACTAGTTAATTTCTTGTAGCTTACAACTACGAATTAAACAGATTTAGATATTGTCTACAACCATAGAATATATGCATCTAAAACATCTTATTAATCAACATGAAATTCATCTAAACAACTCATTACAACAACATATAAATAATTCTCATTTACACAGAGTTCATGTACAACAATAACACATGTAAATAACTCAGCAAAAATATAAAACACTTGTCTTTAAACAAGAATTATGCAACCAACTTCTTGGGGCAAATGTTCCACCCAACCATAGACTGATTATTCCAAATATCAATAGCCAGTCACCCTCGAGTTGAGGTTAGCAATCCACAAAAGAGGGTGGTCTCTCACAGTCCACTCACAGCTCATAAAACTCTCAACCCAACTGATATTCTCCTACAACTATCCTAATTTTCCACCAAATATCTTCCTCTTGACTTGTCCAACCAAAGGAATGTACACCTTCACTGATCTGAGTCCCTTGGGCTTCCATTTCATTTCTCAGGTTGTCTCTAGCACAGACAGCTAGGAATCTCTCATATGGGAACTCAAGAAAAATTGTTCCTAGGAAAACTATTAGCAAACCAATAACAAATACTTGTTGTTTTAGTGCAACTCACACATGAGTTCACTCTTCAGGCCTGAAAAAATTACAATTCAATTTTCCAACTCCAATTCACTCCAATTACTCTCCATATTTCTCTAGAATTTTCCCTACATGGCTGCACCAGCTCCAACCTCTCTATTGTTCTCTCTACTTTATCCTCATGCACAAAAACGCAATGCATAAAACTATTGTTCCAAGCCATACAAATTTCCTCCCTTTGTCTTTCCTTTCTTGACTTGCACCCTTCCCCATACTGATTTTACTCAACCCTCATGTGCCCAATAAATTTTTGATGTTTCCACTCATAACCACCATCTTACATGTATTCAATTATTGGTTTTGGTAACACTCAATCAGAAATTGGAAGGTTCATATACAATTAGTAAATTTAGGAAAATGGGTTAAATTAATATACATGGGTATTTCCCCCTTGGACCCCTCTTGGCCATTATCCTATACACTCCCCTCTCTTGTGTATCAATTCATCCCCAATCTATTGTCTGTGTCCCCTTATTAGTTGGAATCGTGTTTTATTATTAAAACATAAAAATACAATTCACATATTACATTGCTTTGGCCATTTCCACACATTATATCTACATAAGAATTAATTAAACTAGAGATTATAGTGGGTATGTTACAACATATGTTCCCTCTTATTCAATAGATAAAAAGAGTGTGGTATTTATATAAAGTCTCTTCTACTCCTTAATCACCTTTTTTTTCTCAGCAACGTACTCAACCATCAGTTGATGAAGTGGTCATGATGATGCAATCTTTGGAAACTCCCACTCTTCTTTAGGAGAGTGATGTATCTACCAACCATGTTTTCTTAACTTCCAATTCAAAACCTTATGAAAAATGGGGAAATAACCCAATTTCCTCGAGCATTTTCCCTCCAAGTATTAAGAGTGTTTCCTTTCATTGGAATAATATTGTTGAGCCTCACCACCCTTCTTCTGCAACCTTCCAAATAAAGGTTGAATATTATTCATTAAACATTTACCAATGTATAGTAGATGAAGGAGCCTCTAAAAACATTTTATCCTCCTCAACTTAACAATCTATGGGTTCTTCCAATCTCATGTAAGCTCCTAGTTAGTTGTTGGATTTTCAAAAAATACCGAGTGAATGTTTGGGAATTCTTCCTCATTTTCCTATCACAATAGGTGGTAATATTATATTAATTAATATGAAAGTGGTGAATGGACCATTATACTTCAATATGCTTCATGGGAATGATTATGAATATTCTATGAATGTTGTGTTGTAAATGCTCTTTCAAGCAATGGTTTTTCCTCACAATGGAAGCATTATGACTATCGATCAACTTTCATATGATAATCACCATCCTTATTTGAATTTATAAAATGCTACCATTTTGTATGTTCCTGGTATTTGGGTGGACTCTACTGCACTAGAGGCGAATTTTTTGGTATCTTATCCTAAGGGTTCAATTTTATTCTACAAAGGATCATGTACACACATGTTTTCCTTATTGGGACATAGTCTCAGTAATTGATTAAGCAATCCAGTTAACATCATATAATATTGATAAAAAACTCCATCCCAATATGGAATATGTTTAGAATATGTTACCCACTTGGGTGGCCACTCCATCTAGTTTGCATAAATTCATAGATATTGGGATGCCTTTGGAAAATGCCATCATGGAGGTCATAGATTCAATTGATAGTACATGGGAGGATATACATAATCGATAATATTTTATTCTTGATTTAGAAAGGTAGGAGGTTGATACAAATATTCTTGACTGAGGATAGGTGGCATTTTTGGGGGCATCTACTGAAATACTAGGTCTTAAATAGTTTGAGTCTCAGATTTATTTTATGAAAATTATGACTAAATATTACACTCTAAACCATACCAAATATGTGTGTCTCATACCTCATCAATGTCTTGATGGATATTATCAAGGATATACAATTACTTACGAGACTACTCACCATGTTTGTCTTCATGTAATTCCTAATAATGACTTGGTTCTAGTTTATGACTGGAATCATGAAGATTTAGGAATGTGGAAATTCATGTCCATGTGGTGTGGTCTCGACATGGTGTGCCATGTGATGTTGACAAAAAACCATGAGTTCATTGATGATGATAGAAATCCTTGGCATGAGCCTAGTAATGGGCTCTACTTTGTGTAAACTATCAGGATGCATAGTGCCTTGTACATAGGTGTGTGGTGTGAGTAATTTTTATTTTTGCATGTGGGTTGATTCGATTCGATGCTTATCATGTTTGGAACTTGATTTTCATATGTAATTGGGATCCCCTTGGCCCTCATCATAGGAACACCATGGTGATACAAAGATGTTACATACGATAGGTTGATAGTTATGGGTTACATACAATAGGTTGATAGCTATGTTTTCATTTGTCGCATTAAATTAATCTTTAAAACAAACGTGCATGTACAAAAACACATGGATTTCCAATCACATCATTCGAATTCATAATTAACAACTAAACCATATGTGCATAAAATACATAACTAGTACATCATGTCCAAAAATCCTATTTTTTTATAACATTCAAAAATCAAACGCATGATCTTATTCTTACATGGTCTAAACAAAATTGAATTGTGTGAGTGGAATATCTCACAACGTTCATTGGAAGTTTTGAGAGATGTAAAAATTTATGACTTCCATTACTTATCATTCATGTAATATTGTTTTTTTAATGAGATTCCACTACATAATTTAACTCGAGATCTAGTGTTTCTGGATGGTCTTTTTACAATTAGGCGACAAGTTGTTTGGATTTTTTTTGTGGTGACATCCACTGAACCATTAGGTATAGGTTCTAAACTAGAAAATAGAGAAAGATTTTTCCTTGCAATATCATCTTACATTATTAACCGACACGTTTTATGTCACAATACTTTAGGTTTGATCCCACCAAGTTGAGACAATATCCTTTCTCATTTGCATATTGTAACTTGTGAGGTAGTTCCTACCCTCCATGGACACTCTAGTTATCTTCATTATTCCATATGGTAACCATGTTGTGATTATTTGTAGGCCCTGGAACCCTTATTTAGACCCTCCATAGCTAAAAGTTTTCATCATTGTCTTATAGTTGGGTTATATCTTGCCTAGGACTCGTACCATGATTATGAGGCATTTACTCCATCCACTGGTTACTATTTCAGTCAATATGGAGAGCACTTCAATGCCTCATGCATTGTTACACTATGTTGTTGGTTCTCTTGAGTTAGTGCTATCAATTCATCAATATGTCATGCTATATTTTCAAGGGAATTAAACATTCAACTGGCCATTCTATAGTCTTGTTGAATTTTCATGTCGATCATCGGTGTGTCAGTTGTCCTTGGTGATTCTATCTCTTCACAACATCTCTCGGTTATTTTTTCTTGTTGATTGATGGGGGATACATGTTGGGTCATTCTACACTTGCACACTTCTTACTTAACGCTAGGGGGTTGATGACCCATGGTTCGTCTAGAGTTGACCAAAAAAAAAACAAGGCATCGATATATCAATCCTAAGCCAAAGACTGGAGAAGGTCTCACTTGATATGCCATGAGAATCATAGAGACCATAGGATATTTTTTCGGCGATGAAGGATTAATTACACAGGAATCCATTTGGTTTAGGATTCTTACAATCCATTGGAATATACTTAGTGACTAAAAACATATACCAATATCTCATACATTCAATTGACACATGATCAACACATCATAAGACCAAAATCACTATAGTTTTATTTTCATTATTCGACCATTCATAGACATACATTAAAAAACTCATCAATTGATAGAAACAAAGCCCTACTCTCTTATACATTTTCCCAGTATTACATTGTGTAGTGCCATCAGAATTTTTTTCAACCTCTACAGACATTATAGACCTAGACTCATAACTAGATACATTACAAAACATAGGCTCAAAGTCAGCTCGAGAAAATTAAGAACAAAAAAACTCACTACTAGATAACCAGTTGAGTAGCCAACATGACTAACTAACCAACCAAATCCCTTTCTATTGTCGTTGCTCCCTTTTATTTGCTTCTCTACTCTGGTTCTTTGTCAATTTCAGTTATTCTCCACTCACTCCTCTGATTGTTAGTCTCGCACTCTTTTGTCACCTACATACATTCCACATATCCTATTTGGATTCATGGCCATATTAACTACATTTTCAACTCATATTATTACTGTTCCACAATCTCTCATGATGCCTAAAGTAATAATTTGAGAATTTTTCCCAAATATTACTTTATTGATTCCAGTGTGCATGTGGTGTCTTTGTAATTTCTGGTGTGTATCACAAAAATTAGATCGATGGGCATTGGAAAAATTTGTACTGGTATGCATTAGATAAAATTGAATTGTCGTGTGCAACTCATGTCACCCACTATGAAACTACTTGAGAGCATGTGAAAAATGAATAAGAGAACACAACTGTGTTTGTGTGCATGTGTTATCTTTACCCAAAACTCTGGGTTCCTACAGGCCCCCACCACTATTATTTGGCTCGTCCTTGAGATAATTGCCTCATGGAGTGATTGATGCGATAGACATAACCATCCTCGATATCTCATGAATGAACTCCTTGAATTGGCTATCAGACTCATTGAGGGTATCATAAAGTTCCTAGGTGAGGTGAGAAACCTCATCTACGCCCATTGTTGTGACCTAAGGGGAAATCAGGTCCATTGTTTCTATCATATTGATGAAGGGGGTGGAATTGACCTATGCATCTATTAGATAAGTATAAAGGATTAATTCCTTATCGGGTGGAACAATGATTAGCTCTGAGGTTTGGCTCATGAAGAGGATGAACCTTTTCTCAATGAATACCATAGTGGCATGTGGTGGTCACTTATCTGGGATTGCAACAACCCAAAATATATTGTGAGCTAGTTATCTTTAGATATCAATTTTTAAATATTGCATTGAAATGGTCAAGAAGTGTCACCCTTTCTAGGTGTTTTCTTGTAAGATGCACTTGCACCCTACCCCTTTTCACCCAGTAATTACCATTGGTCCCTTCACTAAGTGGTGGGTGGATTTCACAGACTACAACCCAGCATTGGCTATCATCACATTATTGTGGCAATGGATTATTTTACTAAATGGTATGAGGCCATCCCTATTGTTAAATTTGATTGTGAGACTGCAACGTTTTTCGTATGCAAACAGATTATAGCTTAGTTTGTAATATTTAAGGATATTCTCACTTTTCATGGAATTCACTTCCATAATGAAATGATGACAAATTTAGCATCTAGACTTGGTTTCAAACATGAACATTTGTCAATGTACTATCCCCGGAATAATGGACAAGTAGAGGTCATGAATAAATCCCTCAAGTCCATTTTTCAAAAGACTGTCACGAAGAGTAAATCCAACTGGCATGTGATTATTTACCCTGCACTATAGGCATACTGAACCATGGTAAATATTTCCACCAATTTATAATCGTTTTAGTTAGTTCATGGGGTGGAGTCAATCCTTCCTATTGAATGTGAAATCCGTTCTCTCAAGTTGGCAATAGAGATCCTACCTGACATGCCCGATCTCGAAGAACACCTTGTACACCTAGATAAGATCAATGAGAAGCATCTAGATGCCACTTCATCCATCGAGGAAAATAAATGACGTTTTAAGGTCCAATACGATAAGTCTGTCCATCCTTGACTATAAACTGAGGGTGACTTGGTCCTTCTCTATGACCAAGCTAAAGTACCATTGGGAGTAGGAAAGTTTAATTCCATGTGGTAGTCACTTCCAGAATGAAATGATGACAGATTTAGCATCTAGACTGGGTTTCAAAATGACCATTTATCACCATACTATCCCCATTAAAATGGACAAGTATAGGCCATGAATAAATACCTCAAGTCCATTTTGCAAAAGACTGTCACGAAGAGTAAATCCAAGTGACATGTGATGCTTTACCCTACACTATGGGAATACCGAACCACGCTAAATACTTCCATCGGTTTCTCACTATTTTTGTTAGTTCATTGGGTGGATTCAATCCTTCCTATTGAATGTGAAATCCATTCTCTCAAGTTGGAAATAGAGCTCCTACCTGACACGATCTATCTCGAAGAATGCCTTGTACACCTAGAGCAGCTCGATGAGCAACATCGATATGCCACTTCATCCATAAAGGAAAATAAATGATGTGTTAAGGTCCAATATGATAAGTATGTCCATACCCGACTGTACACTGAGGGTGACTTGGAAATTCTCTATGACCAAGCTAAAGAGCCATCAAGGGAAGGAAAGTTTAATTCCAAGTGGCATGGTCCTTACATCGTGAGACGTTTCCTTGAAAAAGGAGCCTACAAATTAGAATATTATGAAGAGAATGTGCTAGAGGAGCCTAGAAATGTTCTCTATATTAAACAATATTACACTTGAGACTTCGAGCTCAAGTATGGCCTTTGTACACTAATGTATGTTAGTGTATATATTTCACTTTTTATTATTTTGTGTCATCGACTTTATTATTGGGTTTTCCTTTGTTTGGAATATGTCAACAGAGTCATCAGTATTCTTAGGATTCACAGACGGTGCCAGTATTTATAATCAAAACATGGCTTCCACTGCTTGGGTTATCTATTCATCTGAGGGAAAACTGATGTCTTCAAGTGGCATTTGTCTAGGGCCATCAACAAACAATGTGGTTGTGTATAACACCCTTATAGAGCTATTGTGCAATGCCATTTCACATGGTGTTCGATATTTAGAAGTTCTCCTGGATTCCCAACTATTTGTATGTCAATTGAACAACAATTACCGGGTCATAGATATTACACTAATCTGACGTTTCCTTCGGGTACGACTTTTAAAATGACATTTTGATTTTATTACTTACAATCATGTACCTAGAATTTTTAATCATGTATTTGATGCATATGCTAATTACATTTTATATTGGCATTTTTCACATAAATAAGGAACGAAAACACACATACATCCATACATCCATTGTAAGATATGCAAGTAAATCTGAAGACCAAAATAATTTTATATATATATTCAAAAAATATGGTGTCATAGTACAAAATGGGGCTTTCATCCATAGAATACATATATGGTCGATACATCATATAAATACAACATCTATGCTTGAGGTATTAGGTGTGTGTTATGATAACACACTATGGAATTTGCAAGATGTTGGAAGAGCCCCACCCACGAACATGGTACACCCACCACCTGTCGTTGTATCACCTCTGGAAGATCCTCCGCCTGGAACATAGGAACCTGGTGCATCAAATGAGATAGGTTTCCATGCAAATTTGAAGGACTCTCTATGTGTCCCCACCTACCATCTCATCTCCTTGACCTGTGCATTGATTCCATGGACATCCCTCTAGTCATCGTGGATCTACTTTTGCATCAAATAAATAATCATTAATACATGATACCATACAAAAATATTTGTGTTTTTTGTTTCCCTCTATCCAATTAAAAAAAAAAACACAAAAAAATGAAATATGAAAAATCAATGCTCATCGATCTCTCCAAAGGTCGATCCCGATGGAAATGGCATATCTCGGTCACCTCCATAGTCTATCTCCTCATAGGGGTAGTCATTGATCATGGTGATCTATTGTCACCACCAATGGAAGAACTCATCATTATAGGGGGTTGGAACCCTACCACCTCCTAGCCACCGCATCACCTTGGTCCACAGTGACATGGTTGGATCATGTAGATCATTTGGATCATTTGGATCATCTAGATATGGAACTCTCTCAAATAAAAAACTACACACTATTGATGCGAACCCAAAGTTCCTCATTCTACAGAGCTTGAAATCCGTCAACTGGCTCTTCATATTTTCCAGTAGTGACGTGCACCAATCGTAAACTATGGATATAAAACACTCCAAAGCATAGAACACGAGCAACCTTTATGCCTGATGTAGTGAGTATGATCTTGATATACAATGTACATGTGATTAATAGAACGACGATCTTCAGACTCAGGTTCTCAGTCGCCATAATAGGGAGTTAACTCCCCACTTTATTTGTACCTGCAATGAAGTAGGTGGTGATGTACTCCTCCATAGTCCACTCACATCCAGCCCCTTGGTATTTTGGATTCACCACCTCACCCTAGTGATACAATGCTATTATGAAATATATATCATCCACTTCGATCCTCAATGGTTTCCCATCAAGGTTGAATGCCTCGGTCTCTGGATCCTAATAGTTTATCAATATTTGGAGCAACCTCACTTGGGCCCTCATACCTTTTATGGCCCAAAAATTATAGAGCCCACATCTCTGCAAAGTGTGTTGGGCCCTTACATCTCTTTCTACTGTAGCATCAAGCTCTTCATTCTCCTATTCCCTCCATTCAATCACTATACTACAAAGGAAACACCATTTTTTGAGTTAATTTCTTCAAAAAACTTGCTCATGGAGTTGTACGTATGCTACCCTTATGAAAATTACATATAGGGAATCATATGCATGAGAAAGTTTTATATTTCCCTTGTACATGAGTTCGTGTATGTGACCCAATGAACTATAGCCCGCGTACACCCTAGTTTCTAAATTATGGTATCTTATACTAAAAAATTGGACACTAAAACTAGCAATTTAACCATTGAAATGAAAGAGGATAACATGAGTACTTACTTGGTCTAGACGGTTTGGAATTCCATCGATGATTTCTCCTGGAATCATCGATGGAAGATCATGGGTAAAATGGTCTAAAATTCACTATGGGGGTGAAATAACTCAAATGATATGGTAAATGTCATGTTTCTAGCTATTTGAAAAATATTTCCATCCAATTTCTATATTTGTTTTCCCTATCTTTCATATTTTCGAATCCAAGTGAAATAATTGAGTCATAGAAGACCTTGTTTGAAGTGGTTTTGTCTAGGGTTTCATGTATTTATGGCACTCTTCACCCCGTTCGTGCCTTCGGCAGGTATTTACCATCACTGGCATATAGGGTAGGTTTTCACCCCGCTTTGCATTTTTTGCATTATCTTATGAACATGATTTGTATGCCCTAGGTATGAACCCATTTGGTAGTGGCACAAAACCTTCTTGCTTCTATTAGAAGTGGCGTTATTAAGTGGAAGAGACTTACCAAACATGGGTACCCTATTTACAACACTTTTATCATTTGGTACCCATGCAGAAATTACTCCATAGGTATGGGAGTCTCTTATAGTCCCAATATGACGTTGCGTTCAAACCTCATTAAGCTTACTCAATATAATTTTGACCACTACTTATGGGACTCCCACCGAGTCTTGGTTAAGCTCTTTTCTGACTCCCAAAAAAATGAAACGATTGTCGAGTGAACTTGACTCTTTCACACTCATTAAATGGATTTGAAAGGACATATATTTTGGTATAATTTTAACCCTTTTCTAGACCAAATAGACTACTTATGAAAAATGGATACTCTAGTCGCCATTGGCTAGAAGATTTCTCATGGGTATTATTTTATACTTTTTTAGGCCCAAGGGACTAAATCTATGAAAAAGGAAATTTTTGAGTTAAGATGTAATTGCATCCCATTATCCTACTTGCATTGTTGAGCCTGATGTCGGATCCCTCTTTCTCATTATAAGCCATTTTTCCCCAACAATTCTCATCATTAGCCAAGAATTTCCTTCAATATATCCTTTGTAGCTTGAAATCCCTTTAACCATAGAGGAAACATCCCCATGGGTGTCCATGTCCCGCATGCACTTCCATTAACTAAGAATAGGTGTTTTCCATTTCCTAGAAATAGTTTCTTACTCACGACACCCGTTTCCTCTCATGTATCATAATATTTCTTTTCCTATGAAAAAAAAAATACGGGGGAGAAAAGAATATTATCTCCTATCGGCAGCATCCATGTCACCTTTGAACATAGCAAAAATTCTTGAGTCCATTTTATCCAATGTTTGGGTTTAGCATGACCTTAGGAAGATGAGATTGTTACTTAGAGTATACTCCTCTGACTGGTTACTCTTCTAGTCCCTATGGAAATTTTTTTGATGCCTCCTGCGTCACAAACTTTTTTCAATGATAAGTGTTAATTCTATGCTTCTTGAGTTATTCATCTGTCTCATGCTCTTGTTCAAAGGAATTCTAATCTTGTATCGGCCATTCCTCAGAACTCCTTGACATTGCATGTCGTCCATACCATTATAAGTGAACCTTAGAATCACATGAATTTTTTGTCCTACATTGCACCCTGGGCATACTTTAATCATTGGTAGGTGACCTTGAACCCAATATATGAAATATCTCCATTGGTAATTAACTGGGGTTTTCCCCTTGTGTTCAATGACAAGAAATATATTCACACATTGGGATTCATGAAGTGTCTTGGATTCCATTAGACCATATTGGTGGTTTCCTTGCTTTTGTCGAGAGTTTTCATTATTAGCTTCTAGTCAAAGGGTCTCTTTCATGTATTAATTGCATCTGGTGCACAAGAGAGATGCACATGGTCGTTGGTTCATGAACATCCTATCCGTGTGAGCTCTTCCTAATAATCAATCTATTTATTTGCACCTTGCACTGGATGACGAGAGATGACTTAATTATCTCCTTTCAGTGGGTTTCCTTCCATCGAATTCAGCTCATCTATCCTAGAATTGAGATCTATAGTTTTATGAGTACCTATAGGCTTGCAGTCATCAATGGAAGGTTCTCCCACCATCGATAGTTGGGAATACATTAATGTCTCCTGATCAATGGATTATTCAAGTGTTTGACCTCAACACCCTTATTCACACTTTTGGATTGTACTCAATACCTTGGCACCTACTTTTATTATTGGTGGGTTGTCTTGCGTTTGTTAATAGTATAACTCAATGATCGATAATCAAACAAAGCCTCATTGTGTTCCACTTCAACCCCTTTATTCACGTGATGTATACTTGCACCTTTGGCAGATAGTGTAGGGTGGGTTGTCTTGTGTTTGTTAATAGTATAACTCAATGACCGATAATCAAACAAAGCGTCATTGTGTTCCACTTCAACCCCTTTATTCACGTGATGTATACTTGCACCTTCGGCAGATAGTGTAGAATACCTCTAGTTATCAGTAGCAGATCTCATATATGTTGTTGTCTTTCATCGGACCAATACCTATATGACTTCAATGATCATGGAAGATCATATTGTACTCCATTGTATATATATATATAGTTGATTTTGAGACTGGACTCCATTGTGTCTTATTCGTGACTAGGACAACCTATGGCATGTGTCCACTTTGCATTTCCTATTCATGGCCATGAAAAACTATTTGATATATATCCACATGGATCTGAAGTGTAATTCAGTTTGGTATCCATGTGTACATCGTTAAGATGAATTGTAATATTCTCATGAGTAACTAGTTTTTCCATCTGGTTCCTCATTACTCCACTTCTGGAAATTATAATGTATTTTTTCCATCGTATTTGCTTCTCTGACCTCACACATTAGGGGGAATTTGTTATATAAATGTTTGCCACAATCCATGCATATTTCTTTTATGTCCTTCCATTTCCCTCTACAGACTCACATTACCCCATTTTGTTCACTCCAAAGATAAAAAAATTCAAATTTGTATCCATATACGCGGGTCACAGTTATACATCTCACGTATATATTGGTTTATCCATTACAACCCATGTACATTGGTTTTTGATCTCAAAAATTAAAAATATGTTGGGTTTCCATGCCATGTTACACGATCCATGATCCTTGACCTTCCATATATTGGAAATTCTCTGACTCGAACCATCAATTCCGTTTGGAGGTGTTGGTTTCTTATCTTAGTTATACCTCTAACATGATTTGACCTAGGTTCAAGTCTACTAGGGATCCAACAAAGCCTCTAAAACTATCGGCCTTCCTAGTAAAATAGAAGGAAGCGTAGTGCATAGAGTACACTATGGAGTCTCACCTGAGATAGTATTAATGGGTGACTGGAATGCTCAAACGCTTGCAGTGCAAGACTGAATGGGGATCTATGAATTGTGCACTGTGAATTCTATCTGATTATTATAGCAATACATTGTCATTCTCATTCATGTATGTAGCATAGTTAGATCCATTAAGTCATTCATACATCATTCTAACAACTATTTATTGATAGTAAAAGGGACACAAACATCCAATCACATAACACAGGTGTTACCATGGTTCAGCCCCTCCTAGGCTACGTCCACAAAGATCTGGCTCTCAAGATCTTTTATTATTGCGGTTCCAAAGCTACAGCATCGCACGCTTTACAACTCGTCCTCAATCGGGTCGATATCTATTATGAGGCAGACTAGATCACACCAAGCTCCTCAGCATGTGATCTAACCCTCAAGATATACCCTTCTGACCCTCTAAAACTCAATAGCTTACAAGACTGGATCTGATTACAGTCGTGTTATAGACCAGTTACTCCTTCTCACGNGCATGTGGTGGTCACTTATCTGGGATTGCAACAACCCAAAATATATTGTGAGCTAGTTATCTTTAGATATCAATTTTTAAATATTGCATTGAAATGGTCAAGAAGTGTCACCCTTTCTAGGTGTTTTCTTGTAAGATGCACTTGCACCCTACCCCTTTTCACCCAGTAATTACCATTGGTCCCTTCACTAAGTGGTGGGTGGATTTCACAGACTACAACCCAGCATTGGCTATCATCACATTATTGTGGCAATGGATTATTTTACTAAATGGTATGAGGCCATCCCTATTGTTAAATTTGATTGTGAGACTGCAACGTTTTTCGTATGCAAACAGATTATAGCTTAGTTTGTAATATTTAAGGATATTCTCACTTTTCATGGAATTCACTTCCATAATGAAATGATGACAAATTTAGCATCTAGACTTGGTTTCAAACATGAACATTTGTCAATGTACTATCCCCGGAATAATGGACAAGTAGAGGTCATGAATAAATCCCTCAAGTCCATTTTTCAAAAGACTGTCACGAAGAGTAAATCCAACTGGCATGTGATTATTTACCCTGCACTATAGGCATACTGAACCATGGTAAATATTTCCACCAATTTATAATCGTTTTAGTTAGTTCATGGGGTGGAGTCAATCCTTCCTATTGAATGTGAAATCCGTTCTCTCAAGTTGGCAATAGAGATCCTACCTGACATGCCCGATCTCGAAGAACACCTTGTACACCTAGATAAGATCAATGAGAAGCATCTAGATGCCACTTCATCCATCGAGGAAAATAAATGACGTTTTAAGGTCCAATACGATAAGTCTGTCCATCCTTGACTATAAACTGAGGGTGACTTGGTCCTTCTCTATGACCAAGCTAAAGTACCATTGGGAGTAGGAAAGTTTAATTCCATGTGGTAGTCACTTCCAGAATGAAATGATGACAGATTTAGCATCTAGACTGGGTTTCAAAATGACCATTTATCACCATACTATCCCCATTAAAATGGACAAGTATAGGCCATGAATAAATACCTCAAGTCCATTTTGCAAAAGACTGTCACGAAGAGTAAATCCAAGTGACATGTGATGCTTTACCCTACACTATGGGAATACCGAACCACGCTAAATACTTCCATCGGTTTCTCACTATTTTTGTTAGTTCATTGGGTGGATTCAATCCTTCCTATTGAATGTGAAATCCATTCTCTCAAGTTGGAAATAGAGCTCCTACCTGACACGATCTATCTCGAAGAATGCCTTGTACACCTAGAGCAGCTCGATGAGCAACATCGATATGCCACTTCATCCATAAAGGAAAATAAATGATGTGTTAAGGTCCAATATGATAAGTATGTCCATACCCGACTGTACACTGAGGGTGACTTGGAAATTCTCTATGACCAAGCTAAAGAGCCATCAAGGGAAGGAAAGTTTAATTCCAAGTGGCATGGTCCTTACATCGTGAGACGTTTCCTTGAAAAAGGAGCCTACAAATTAGAATATTATGAAGAGAATGTGCTAGAGGAGCCTAGAAATGTTCTCTATATTAAACAATATTACACTTGAGACTTCGAGCTCAAGTATGGCCTTTGTACACTAATGTATGTTAGTGTATATATTTCACTTTTTATTATTTTGTGTCATCGACTTTATTATTGGGTTTTCCTTTGTTTGGAATATGTCAACAGAGTCATCAGTATTCTTAGGATTCACAGACGGTGCCAGTATTTATAATCAAAACATGGCTTCCACTGCTTGGGTTATCTATTCATCTGAGGGAAAACTGATGTCTTCAAGTGGCATTTGTCTAGGGCCATCAACAAACAATGTGGTTGTGTATAACACCCTTATAGAGCTATTGTGCAATGCCATTTCACATGGTGTTCGATATTTAGAAGTTCTCCTGGATTCCCAACTATTTGTATGTCAATTGAACAACAATTACCGGGTCATAGATATTACACTAATCTGACGTTTCCTTCGGGTACGACTTTTAAAATGACATTTTGATTTTATTACTTACAATCATGTACCTAGAATTTTTAATCATGTATTTGATGCATATGCTAATTACATTTTATATTGGCATTTTTCACATAAATAAGGAACGAAAACACACATACATCCATACATCCATTGTAAGATATGCAAGTAAATCTGAAGACCAAAATAATTTTATATATATATTCAAAAAATATGGTGTCATAGTACAAAATGGGGCTTTCATCCATAGAATACATATATGGTCGATACATCATATAAATACAACATCTATGCTTGAGGTATTAGGTGTGTGTTATGATAACACACTATGGAATTTGCAAGATGTTGGAAGAGCCCCACCCACGAACATGGTACACCCACCACCTGTCGTTGTATCACCTCTGGAAGATCCTCCGCCTGGAACATAGGAACCTGGTGCATCAAATGAGATAGGTTTCCATGCAAATTTGAAGGACTCTCTATGTGTCCCCACCTACCATCTCATCTCCTTGACCTGTGCATTGATTCCATGGACATCCCTCTAGTCATCGTGGATCTACTTTTGCATCAAATAAATAATCATTAATACATGATACCATACAAAAATATTTGTGTTTTTTGTTTCCCTCTATCCAATTAAAAAAAAAAACACAAAAAAATGAAATATGAAAAATCAATGCTCATCGATCTCTCCAAAGGTCGATCCCGATGGAAATGGCATATCTCGGTCACCTCCATAGTCTATCTCCTCATAGGGGTAGTCATTGATCATGGTGATCTATTGTCACCACCAATGGAAGAACTCATCATTATAGGGGGTTGGAACCCTACCACCTCCTAGCCACCGCATCACCTTGGTCCACAGTGACATGGTTGGATCATGTAGATCATTTGGATCATTTGGATCATCTAGATATGGAACTCTCTCAAATAAAAAACTACACACTATTGATGCGAACCCAAAGTTCCTCATTCTACAGAGCTTGAAATCCGTCAACTGGCTCTTCATATTTTCCAGTAGTGACGTGCACCAATCGTAAACTATGGATATAAAACACTCCAAAGCATAGAACACGAGCAACCTTTATGCCTGATGTAGTGAGTATGATCTTGATATACAATGTACATGTGATTAATAGAACGACGATCTTCAGACTCAGGTTCTCAGTCGCCATAATAGGGAGTTAACTCCCCACTTTATTTGTACCTGCAATGAAGTAGGTGGTGATGTACTCCTCCATAGTCCACTCACATCCAGCCCCTTGGTATTTTGGATTCACCACCTCACCCTAGTGATACAATGCTATTATGAAATATATATCATCCACTTCGATCCTCAATGGTTTCCCATCAAGGTTGAATGCCTCGGTCTCTGGATCCTAATAGTTTATCAATATTTGGAGCAACCTCACTTGGGCCCTCATACCTTTTATGGCCCAAAAATTATAGAGCCCACATCTCTGCAAAGTGTGTTGGGCCCTTACATCTCTTTCTACTGTAGCATCAAGCTCTTCATTCTCCTATTCCCTCCATTCAATCACTATACTACAAAGGAAACACCATTTTTTGAGTTAATTTCTTCAAAAAACTTGCTCATGGAGTTGTACGTATGCTACCCTTATGAAAATTACATATAGGGAATCATATGCATGAGAAAGTTTTATATTTCCCTTGTACATGAGTTCGTGTATGTGACCCAATGAACTATAGCCCGCGTACACCCTAGTTTCTAAATTATGGTATCTTATACTAAAAAATTGGACACTAAAACTAGCAATTTAACCATTGAAATGAAAGAGGATAACATGAGTACTTACTTGGTCTAGACGGTTTGGAATTCCATCGATGATTTCTCCTGGAATCATCGATGGAAGATCATGGGTAAAATGGTCTAAAATTCACTATGGGGGTGAAATAACTCAAATGATATGGTAAATGTCATGTTTCTAGCTATTTGAAAAATATTTCCATCCAATTTCTATATTTGTTTTCCCTATCTTTCATATTTTCGAATCCAAGTGAAATAATTGAGTCATAGAAGACCTTGTTTGAAGTGGTTTTGTCTAGGGTTTCATGTATTTATGGCACTCTTCACCCCGTTCGTGCCTTCGGCAGGTATTTACCATCACTGGCATATAGGGTAGGTTTTCACCCCGCTTTGCATTTTTTGCATTATCTTATGAACATGATTTGTATGCCCTAGGTATGAACCCATTTGGTAGTGGCACAAAACCTTCTTGCTTCTATTAGAAGTGGCGTTATTAAGTGGAAGAGACTTACCAAACATGGGTACCCTATTTACAACACTTTTATCATTTGGTACCCATGCAGAAATTACTCCATAGGTATGGGAGTCTCTTATAGTCCCAATATGACGTTGCGTTCAAACCTCATTAAGCTTACTCAATATAATTTTGACCACTACTTATGGGACTCCCACCGAGTCTTGGTTAAGCTCTTTTCTGACTCCCAAAAAAATGAAACGATTGTCGAGTGAACTTGACTCTTTCACACTCATTAAATGGATTTGAAAGGACATATATTTTGGTATAATTTTAACCCTTTTCTAGACCAAATAGACTACTTATGAAAAATGGATACTCTAGTCGCCATTGGCTAGAAGATTTCTCATGGGTATTATTTTATACTTTTTTAGGCCCAAGGGACTAAATCTATGAAAAAGGAAATTTTTGAGTTAAGATGTAATTGCATCCCATTATCCTACTTGCATTGTTGAGCCTGATGTCGGATCCCTCTTTCTCATTATAAGCCATTTTTCCCCAACAATTCTCATCATTAGCCAAGAATTTCCTTCAATATATCCTTTGTAGCTTGAAATCCCTTTAACCATAGAGGAAACATCCCCATGGGTGTCCATGTCCCGCATGCACTTCCATTAACTAAGAATAGGTGTTTTCCATTTCCTAGAAATAGTTTCTTACTCACGACACCCGTTTCCTCTCATGTATCATAATATTTCTTTTCCTATGAAAAAAAAAATACGGGGGAGAAAAGAATATTATCTCCTATCGGCAGCATCCATGTCACCTTTGAACATAGCAAAAATTCTTGAGTCCATTTTATCCAATGTTTGGGTTTAGCATGACCTTAGGAAGATGAGATTGTTACTTAGAGTATACTCCTCTGACTGGTTACTCTTCTAGTCCCTATGGAAATTTTTTTGATGCCTCCTGCGTCACAAACTTTTTTCAATGATAAGTGTTAATTCTATGCTTCTTGAGTTATTCATCTGTCTCATGCTCTTGTTCAAAGGAATTCTAATCTTGTATCGGCCATTCCTCAGAACTCCTTGACATTGCATGTCGTCCATACCATTATAAGTGAACCTTAGAATCACATGAATTTTTTGTCCTACATTGCACCCTGGGCATACTTTAATCATTGGTAGGTGACCTTGAACCCAATATATGAAATATCTCCATTGGTAATTAACTGGGGTTTTCCCCTTGTGTTCAATGACAAGAAATATATTCACACATTGGGATTCATGAAGTGTCTTGGATTCCATTAGACCATATTGGTGGTTTCCTTGCTTTTGTCGAGAGTTTTCATTATTAGCTTCTAGTCAAAGGGTCTCTTTCATGTATTAATTGCATCTGGTGCACAAGAGAGATGCACATGGTCGTTGGTTCATAAACATCCTATCCGTCTGAGCTCTTCCTAATAATCAATCTATTTATTTGCACCTTGCACTGGATGACGAGAGATGACTTAATTCTCTCCTTTCAGTGGGTTTCCTTCCATCGAATTCAGCTCATCTATCCTAGAATTGAGATCTATAGTTTTATGAGTACCTATAGGCTTGCAGTCATCAATGGAAGGTTCCCCCACCATCGATAGTTGGGAATACATTAATGTCTCTTGATCAATGGATTATTCAAGTGTTTGACCTCAACACCCTTATTCACACTTGTGGATTGTACTCAATACCTTGGCACCTACTTTTATTATTGGTGGGTTGTCTTGCATTTGTTAATAGTCTAACTCAATGACCGATAATCAAACAAAGCCTCATTGTGTTCCACTTCAACCCCTTTATTCACGTGATGTATACTTGCACCTTTGGCAGATAGTGTAGGGTGGGTTGTCTTGTGTTTTTTAATAGTATAACTCAATGACCGATAATCAAACAAAGCCTCATTGTGTTCCACTTCAACCCCTTTATTCACGTGATGTATACTTGCACCTTCGGCAGATAGTGTAGAATACCTCTAGTTATCAGTAGCAGATCTCATATATGTTGTTGTCTTTCATCGGACCAATACCTATATGACTTCAATGATCATGGAAGATCATATTGTACTCCATTGTATATATATATATAGTTGATTTTGAGACTGGACTCCATTGTGTCTTATTCGTGACTAGGACAACCTATGGCATGTGTCCACTTTGCATTTCCTATTCATGGCCATGAAAAACTATTTGATATATATCCACATGGATCTGAAGTGTAATTCAGTTTGGTATCCATGTGTACATCGTTAAGATGAATTGTAATATTCTCATGAGTAACTAGTTTTTCCATCTGGTTCCTCATTACTCCACTTCTGGAAATTATAATGTATTTTTTCCATCGTATTTGCTTCTCTGACCTCACACATTAGGGGGAATTTGTTATATAAATGTTTGCCACAATCCATGCATATTTCTTTTATGTCCTTCCATTTCCCTCTACAGACTCACATTACCCCATTTTGTTCACTCCAAAGATAAAAAAATTCAAATTTGTATCCATATACGCGGGTCACAGTTATACATCTCACGTATATATTGGTTTATCCATTACAACCCATGTACATTGGTTTTTGATCTCAAAAATTAAAAATATGTTGGGTTTCCATGCCATGTTACACGATCCATGATCCTTGACCTTCCATATATTGGAAATTCTCTGACTCGAACCATCAATTCCGTTTGGAGGTGTTGGTTTCTTATCTTAGTTATACCTCTAACATGATTTGACCTAGGTTCAAGTCTACTAGGGATCCAACAAAGCCTCTAAAACTATCGGCCTTCCTAGTAAAATAGAAGGAAGCGTAGTGCATAGAGTACACTATGGAGTCTCACCTGAGATAGTATTAATGGGTGACTGGAATGCTCAAACGCTTGCAGTGCAAGACTGAATGGGGATCTATGAATTGTGCACTGTGAATTCTATCTGATTATTATAGCAATACATTGTCATTCTCATTCATGTATGTAGCATAGTTAGATCCATTAAGTCATTCATACATCATTCTAACAACTATTTATTGATAGTAAAAGGGACACAAACATCCAATCACATAACACAGGTGTTACCATGGTTCAGCCCCTCCTAGGCTACGTCCACAAAGATCTGGCTCTCAAGATCTTTTATTATTGCGGTTCCAAAGCTACAGCATCGCACGCTTTACAACTCGTCCTCAATCGGGTCGATATCTATTATGAGGCAGACTAGATCACACCAAGCTCCTCAGCATGTGATCTAACCCTCAAGATATACCCTTCTGACCCTCTAAAACTCAATAGCTTACAAGACTGGATCTGATTACAGTCGTGTTATAGACCAGTTACTCCTTCTCACGMGAGTAACACTCAATAATTAGACTCTTCCCCCTCCTAGACCTCCTAGGTATTTATTTATATGTGTTTTTGGCTCATCATCCATTACATTCTCTTACCAAAACCCTAACCTAGTTAGTTCTTCTTGCATGTTGGCCTTGCATGCTTTCCTCTTCTGCATGCGTGTTTTCCTTTCGTCCATTGCTTTTCCTGCCAGCTATCTTTCTTTCCCATCTTCTTTCATGTGCGCCTCACATGCCTCCCTACCAACTATATTTCCTCCACATCATTCTTGTTCCCCAAAATGGGCATGTGCCCAATAGCCCCCCAACACTGACATCATGACTCTTCCCGAGTCACTTTTTGACTTGTGCAACTATCACTTCCTACTTCCTGCATATGTTACTGCATGTTGCAGTGCGTCATAAATTTATGGTATCCACTGGAACTACTTGTGAGCCTGACTGATCTTTTCGGCCATAATGGTGACCACCTGCTCCATGATAGGAGATTGTAAAATATCTCCTCCCTCGAACTTGATTTGTTCAATGCTCTGCTTAGCTGCGTCACTCTCCATGACCATCTGCTCTGCCTTTTTTGTGGGGGCTCCAACAGTGCATGTCTTGTTGTCTTTTGTGCTTGCAATGCTTTCTCTTCCAACTGCAGAGCCTTCATTTTGGTGGCAGTCCTGATCTTCTCCAATAGTGACACTATTTTATGTCGTTTCTTCACCTCCTAAATTGCTGCGTGGAGTTTGTTTTTCTTTTCTTGTAGTTCTTGGAGGCTTCCATCCTCTAGGACGTGAGTCCATAGTTGTGCACTCTTTTCTAACAGATCAGTGACTATCTATATTATTCAGTCGATGTCCTCAATAAATTTTGTTGCCTCGTGCTCTCACTGTGTTCTGACTTCTAGGGGAGTATTAGGTGTGACACACTCCTCCAGTTCTTTAATTTTCTCTTTATATTGTTGTATAGTCTGCTCTATCCTTCACAACTTCTCTTCCAAACACATTTCCTCCTCATTTGTGTTATCAGGGATGGATTGAAATAGTAGGTGGATCTGAGTCTCCATATCCTCCACTTTTTGTTGTGCTCTCTCTTTCCGTTGCACTTCTAGGTTGAGAGCTTCCTTCATCGTGATTTTTTATGCCTGGGCTACCTATATATTCATCATGTCTTCTCTTTATTTAAACTGAATCTCTTGCACAACACTTACCTAAAGTTTATACAATGCCTTTGTTGGAATCTTGGCCAATTTCACGTCCAACACTTCAATGTCCTTTAGGGGTTTTGTGTTTTCTCTTCATCAAGAAACATCATCACGGGTGTGATGATGAAATTGGCGCTCGCCTATGCTAAAAATTTCACTATTTCAGGCACTGGCACTCCTTCCTTTAGCTTGCATGGGTGTTTCTTTTGGTGCCTAAATTGCCCTGATCCTTAGCTGCTCCATCATAGTTTTTAATTCTTGCACTTTATCTGCAATCAAATCCCTATTCTTCTCCTCATTCTCCCACACCTCGACCAATATTTCCTCGACTGTTGTCACCACTAACTCCACATCATCTGGGGCTAGTGCTATATGGCACTGTGGTTTGTGGGTCTTCGCCTTATTTTGACCACCACCGATTTTCTCCCCTGGCTGCTTCTCTTGGGTGCCTGATGGATCAGGACTAGTGGACCTCTAAGTATCTCTAGCAGTTTTTGGACACGTCTCTTCTGCCTCAGGAATCTCCTAGGTCCTTGTCCTTCGTTCTTCCTCCTCATAGATCTCTTGTGTCGTTGTTCCTATTTCTTTTGCACACACTTATTTTGTTGAATGTGTTGATGGTTGTTCTTCATGAGGTCCACCTATGTAGGGCCCCTTGGTGGTATGTTATGTGTTCTAGGTTTCTTCTTGGCTGGTTTGTGTCCCCCCTCTTGATCTTGCATACTCCACTTTTTGGTTCTGGCCCCGTTGGTTCCTATTTGGTTCTTCTTTTTTTTTGTTCTTACTGCATGGTAACTTTCAAGTTGCGGGTGGTTGAATTTCCTTGTACAGCTTCAGTCGACTCCCATTGATCATGCCCCTCAATTTTGTTCCTTCCAAATCCTTCAACTATACAACTCCTTCGTCTGTGAGAGTCTTGACCTCATATGGTCCCAACCAATGCATTATGAACTTTCCTGGATGTTTAAAAAACTTGTTGTCATACAGTAGGACTAGGTATCCTTCCTTGAAAGTTTTTATTTTGATATGTTGGTCATGCCATGATTGGTCCCTTGATTTGTGTACTTCTTGGTGAAATCCTCCTAGAATTNTCATTGTGTTCCACTTCAACCCCTTTATTCACGTGATGTATACTTGCACCTTCGGCAGATAGTGTAGAATACCTCTAGTTATCAGTAGCAGATCTCATATATGTTGTTGTCTTTCATCGGACCAATACCTATATGACTTCAATGATCATGGAAGATCATATTGTACTCCATTGTATATATATATATAGTTGATTTTGAGACTGGACTCCATTGTGTCTTATTCGTGACTAGGACAACCTATGGCATGTGTCCACTTTGCATTTCCTATTCATGGCCATGAAAAACTATTTGATATATATCCACATGGATCTGAAGTGTAATTCAGTTTGGTATCCATGTGTACATCGTTAAGATGAATTGTAATATTCTCATGAGTAACTAGTTTTTCCATCTGGTTCCTCATTACTCCACTTCTGGAAATTATAATGTATTTTTTCCATCGTATTTGCTTCTCTGACCTCACACATTAGGGGGAATTTGTTATATAAATGTTTGCCACAATCCATGCATATTTCTTTTATGTCCTTCCATTTCCCTCTACAGACTCACATTACCCCATTTTGTTCACTCCAAAGATAAAAAAATTCAAATTTGTATCCATATACGCGGGTCACAGTTATACATCTCACGTATATATTGGTTTATCCATTACAACCCATGTACATTGGTTTTTGATCTCAAAAATTAAAAATATGTTGGGTTTCCATGCCATGTTACACGATCCATGATCCTTGACCTTCCATATATTGGAAATTCTCTGACTCGAACCATCAATTCCGTTTGGAGGTGTTGGTTTCTTATCTTAGTTATACCTCTAACATGATTTGACCTAGGTTCAAGTCTACTAGGGATCCAACAAAGCCTCTAAAACTATCGGCCTTCCTAGTAAAATAGAAGGAAGCGTAGTGCATAGAGTACACTATGGAGTCTCACCTGAGATAGTATTAATGGGTGACTGGAATGCTCAAACGCTTGCAGTGCAAGACTGAATGGGGATCTATGAATTGTGCACTGTGAATTCTATCTGATTATTATAGCAATACATTGTCATTCTCATTCATGTATGTAGCATAGTTAGATCCATTAAGTCATTCATACATCATTCTAACAACTATTTATTGATAGTAAAAGGGACACAAACATCCAATCACATAACACAGGTGTTACCATGGTTCAGCCCCTCCTAGGCTACGTCCACAAAGATCTGGCTCTCAAGATCTTTTATTATTGCGGTTCCAAAGCTACAGCATCGCACGCTTTACAACTCGTCCTCAATCGGGTCGATATCTATTATGAGGCAGACTAGATCACACCAAGCTCCTCAGCATGTGATCTAACCCTCAAGATATACCCTTCTGACCCTCTAAAACTCAATAGCTTACAAGACTGGATCTGATTACAGTCGTGTTATAGACCAGTTACTCCTTCTCACGCGAGTAACACTCAATAATTAGACTCTTCCCCCTCCTAGACCTCCTAGGTATTTATTTATATGTGTTTTTGGCTCATCATCCATTACATTCTCTTACCAAAACCCTAACCTAGTTAGGTCTTCTTGCATGTTGGTCTTGCATGCTTTCCTCTTCTGCATGCGTGTTTTCCTTTCGTCCATTGCTTTTCTTGCCAGCTATCTTTCTTTCCCATCTTCTTTCATGTGCGCCTCACATGCCTCCCTACCAACTATATTTCCTCCACATCATTCTTGTTCCCCAAAATGGGCATGTGCCCAATACCCCCCAACACTGACATCATGACTCTTCCCGAGTCACTTTTTGACTTGTGCAACTATCACTTCCTGCTTCCTGTATATGTTACTGCCTGTTGCAGTGCGTCATAAATTTATGTTATCCACTAGAACTACTTGTGAGCCTGACTGCTCTTTTCGGCCATAATGGTGACCACCTGCTCCATGATAGGAGATTGTAAAATATCTCCTCCCTCGAACTTGATCTGTTCAATGCTTTGCTTAGCTGCGTCACTCTCCATGACCATCTGCTCTGCCTTTTCTTGTAGGGGCTCCAACAATGCATGTCTTGTTGTCTTTTGTGCTTGCAGTGCTTTCTCTTCCAACTGCAGAGCCTTCATTTTGGTGGCAGTCCTAATCTTCTCCAATAGTGACACTATTTTATGTCGTTTCTTCACCTCCTAAATTGTTGCGTGGAGTTTGTTTTTCTTTTCTTGTAGTTCTTGGAGGCTTCCATCCTCTAGGACGTGAGTCCATAGTTGTGCACTCTTTTCTAACAGATCAGTGACTATCTATATTATTCATTCGATGTCCTCAATAACTTTTGTTGCCTCGTGCTCTCACTATGCTCTGACTTATGGGGGAGTATTAGGTGTGACACACTCCTCCAGTTCTTTAATTTTCTCTTTATATTGTTGTATAGTCTGCTCTATCCTTCACAACTTCTCTTCCAAACACATTGCCTCCTCATTTGTGTTATCAGGGATGGATTGAAATAGTAGGTGGATCTGAGTCTCCATATCCTCCACTTTTTGTTGTGCTCTCTCTTTCCGTTGCGCTTCTAGGTTGAGAGCTTCCTTCATCGTGATTTTTTATGCCTGGGCTACCTATATATTCATCATGTCTTCTCTTTATTTAAACTGAATCTCCTGCACAACACTTACCTGAAGTTTATACAATGCCTTTGTTGGAATATTGGCCAATTTCACGTCCAACACTTCAATGTCCTTTAGGGGTTTTGTGTTTTCTCTTCATCAAGAAACATCATCACGGGTGTGATGATGAAATTGGCGCTCGCCTATGCTAAAAATTTCACTATTTCAGGCACTGGCACTCCTTCCTTTAGCTTGCATGGGTGTTTCTTTTGGTGCCTAAATTGCCCTGATCCTTAGCTGCTCCATCATAGTTTTTAATTCTTGCACTTTATCTGCAATCAAATCCCTATTCTTCTCCTCATTCTCCCACACCTCGACCAATATTTCCTCGACTGTTGTCACCACTAACTCCACATCATCTGGGGCTAGTGCTATATGGCACTGTGGTTTGTGGGTCTTCGCCTTATTTTGACCACCACCGATTTTCTCCCCTGGCTGCTTCTCTTGGGTGCCTGATGGATCAGGACTAGTGGACCTCTAAGTATCTCTAGCAGTTTTTGGACACGTCTCTTCTGCCTCAGGAATCTCCTAGGTCCTTGTCCTTCGTTCTTCCTCCTCATAGATCTCTTGTGTCGTTGTTCCTATTTCTTTTGCACACACTTATTTTGTTGAATGTGTTGATGGTTGTTCTTCATGAGGTCCACCTATGTAGGGCCCCTTGGTGGTATGTTATGTGTTCTAGGTTTCTTCTTGGCTGGTTTGTGTCCCCCCTCTTGATCTTGCATACTCCACTTTTTGGTTCTGGCCCCGTTGGTTCCTATTTGGTTCTTCTTTTTTTTTGTTCTTACTGCATGGTAACTTTCAAGTTGCGGGTGGTTGAATTTCCTTGTACAGCTTCAGTCGACTCCCATTGATCATGCCCCTCAATTTTGTTCCTTCCAAATCCTTCAACTATACAACTCCTTCGTCTGTGAGAGTCTTGACCTCATATGGTCCCAACCAATGCATTATGAACTTTCCTGGATGTTTAAAAAACTTGTTGTCATACAGTAGGACTAGGTATCCTTCCTTGAAAGTTTTTATTTTGATATGTTGGTCATGCCATGATTGGTCCCTTGATTTGTGTACTTCTTGGTGAAATCCTCCTAGAATTCTATCTTCTTCCATGCTCATCAACTAACTTAACCTTTCTTGTATTGCGCCTCGCTCTATCATGTTTGTAATTGTTGCGACACAGAGACTTGGTACCAAGAATTCTAATGGCACTATTGATTCTTGTCCATACACCAATCTAAATGGTGTCTTCTATGTCAACTTCTCATAGGTAGTTTTATATGCCCATAGTACCACCGGTATCTTTGAATCCTAGTTGTCCCTATTGACATTGCAAATCTTGGTTAGGGCATTCTCTAGAATCTTGTTGAAGGCTTCCACTGTTCCATTTGCATGAGGGTGGTATGGCATACTTTTCTGATGGTAGACCTCGAAATATTTAGTCAGAGCTCTAATAGTCTTGTTGATAAAGTGAGTTCCTTGGTCACTCATCAGAATCCTTGGGCATCCAAATCTGTTGAGCACATGTTCAAACATGAAGTGTCTTGTTGTCTCTGCATTGCAATATTTAACTGGTTCTTCCTCTTCCCATATTGAGATTTATTTTGTTGCAATGATGATATATCGTGCACCTGACCTTTTTGCGGGTGGGTGAAATGGTCCAACAAAATTGATATCCCATTTTTCAAACACTTGTAGCATTACTTGTGGGTGTAAGGGCATCTCATCCCGTCTGTTTGGTTTAGCAACCCTCTAACAAATGTCACATTGTTGGCAGTATTCCTTTGCATCTCAATGAATATTTATCCACCGTAATCCTACGCGCAGTCCTCCATCTATTCCTTCATGGGATTCTGCCAATATCCTGGGACTTTTGTGTTCTAGTGCGCACCTTCTCAAGATGTTGTCTTCCCCCATTTTATATAATTCTCCTACAATCAACTAGTAGTCGACTTCTCTGACAACCAGATTCTTCCTCTGCGCAGTATTAAGTTCCTGTGGCGCATTCCCTATACTTAAATACTCAATAATGTCAGCAAAATAATCATACACGACCTAGACTGGAAAAAAAATGCACGTCAGGGAAGGTGTCCTCTAAGTTTGTAGGATCATCACCATTGGTGACCCTTGACAAGTGATAAGGTCATGTGTTCAGCTTCCCTGGTTTAACTATGACTTCAAAGTCAAATTCTTGAAACAACAATAACCATGGAAATATTCTTCCCCCCAACATTGGCTTGTTGACTAGGTACTTAAGGGTTGAATGATTTGTGAACATATTAAAATGTTTTCCAAGTAGGTAACGCCTAAACTTTTGAAGTGCATACACCATTTCTAGAACTTATCACTCTGTAGTGTTGTAATTATGCTCGGAGACTAACAATGTTTTGCTTGAAAATGCTATGGGATGGTCCAAATCCCCTTCTCCTGGTTGCACCAGAATAGCTCCCAGTGCTATGGTTTATGCATCTACATGCACATGGAATGTATTCTCCCAATATAGAAAGACTAATATGGGTGTTGTGATCATATTCTCCTTCAATGTGTCCAACCCTTGTTGATAGTTCTCATTCCACTAGAATTTAGTATCCTTATTGAGCAGTTTCTCCATCAGCACAGTGATCTGCGCATACCCCTTTATAAAAAAATTGTAATATCTTGTATGTCCCAATGTGGCTCACAACTGGCGCATTGATTTCGATGGTGGTAAGTTCACAATTACTGCAATATTTGCAGGATCCATGATCAAACCCTATTTGCATACTATGTGACCCAATCGAATTTTGAACGGCATTCCAAATATACATTTCTTAATGTTCAAGGATATTTGGCGTTGTCTGCATCTTTCCAACATCAACCTTAACACCTCTTCTTGATATTTCAACAAGTTTTAAACTACCCAACCATATAAATATACCTCTAGAAATTGATGGATGAATTATTTGAAAGCAACAATGACTACTCTGGAAAAAATTGTTGGTGGATTATTCATTCCAAAAGGCATGATTGTGTACTGGTAGGATCCCCATTTTGTTGTAAAGGTAGCATTGTACCGATCTTCTAGTGCTATATTGATTTGGTGGTAGCCTGAGAATCCATCGATGAATAAGTATGCTTCCCGACCTCCCACATTTTCTAGGAATTCATCTTTAAAGGGTGTAGGGAAGGGGTCATGTAGGCAAGCATCATTGAACTTTATCAGATATACACAGATTCTTATGCCTCCTTTCTTATTCTCATGAACTACCATGGGTCTTATCCATTCTAATTCTTCTACTAGTTCTATGATTCCTACTTCCATTATTCTGTCGATTTTTGCTATTACTTTCTTCTTGTATATGGGGTTCAATATGTAAGGCCTCTGTCTGATAGGTCTTGCCTCCGGTTTGAGAGGGATATTTATCTCTCCAAGTTCTCCTGAAATACCTTTCATTTCTGTGAAGGTCATTGGGAACAGGTCATTGTACTCACACAGTAACTCAGTTATCCTTTCCATTGTTTGTTCATCCCAGTAGTCTCCAATGTTGGCCATTTTGGGATTCTCAACTGTCCCAATGTTGGCTTTCTTCACCTTGATTGGCACAAAAATTACTTATGATTCTGGAGGTGGACCTTCCACCTCTCTTTCGCCTTCAACTTCCTCAATCTAAATATCGCGCAGATCATCTACATCTGGTATTTCTTCCTACACATGGTAGCATGACAACATTTCTTTCACTATCTGCCTATTATGTTGTTGTTCTTTTGTTATGAGTTCAACTTCTGGTTCCTTAATGAATATCACCCCTCTTATTTATGTAAGTGTTGCATCTATATTGGGTTTCTCATGCTCAAATGATAAAGTGACTGTAAAGTTATGTTGTAGTACTGTCCAACACGTAGTTCCTCTCCACAGTTCTTGGTCTGTATACTAGTTTGTTGGGATTCCCTCTAATGTGTTTACAAAATGATGAGGCCATTCCCCTGGGGGTTTCATTTTCCACAAATCTCTGAACTTCTACAAGTGTTCTGTTGGTGCCCCCTGTCCATCATATGTTTTTGTTGGTTGCTTCTTTTTTCTGCGCCCAACCGAATGTGCAGTAACTGCTTACATTGGTACAAGTCCTTGATTATTTCTTTGTGTGAACCCCACCATATTGCAAGTGTATCCTTAAGTGCAATGTCGAGAGATAACAATCTTTGGCTTTCTGATACTTCCTCCTCATATCTCGTTAGGAATTATTCCAAGTCATTGATTCCATGGAAACTTGGAGGTTCTCTGATTTCTGTCCCAACCCACCTTACTGCGCGGTATATTCATGCACATCTTCTGGTTGAGACCTCATGTAGGCATTGTTTCTGATTCTCCAGACATGTGTCTAAGTTAGAATAACATGACGTTATACTTCTCTAGCTAAGTACACCATGGGCAGTTGGATTAATGTAATCTTTGGTGCACGTAGTGGTCCGGTACAGCTGGTTAATTTATTCCAGATCTAAACATGTTGGTTCCACAAATATTTCGTCTTTAGATGGATCTAGGGGCACGATAACCATGTATTATCCTGAATCAAATGTCATCTTCCTAGTATTCAGGTTGATTATCGCCTCATTTTCAAATTCCCAATCCAATCCCAGTAATGCTAGATATGGTGTTGTGTCGTCCACGATTTTGACCACTTTGAAGTTTGCCTTAGTGCACACTTCGTTCAGATCTATTGTCACTCCTTTCAACCTTCCTATTGTCAGAACTTTGTGTTGGTTTTATAAATTTAGTTGGACTGGTAAGTATCCTAACGTAGGTTCTCCCATCCACTTCCATGTCTTTTTGGGTAACACATTCACTTCATATTCTATATCTAATATCACATCGCCCATGTTAAAATCTCTGATGTTGGCATTCAATCTAAACTCTTTGTTGGTTCTCCTTCTAGTATGGAGGTGCTTGATTGTCCTCTATTCTAAATTTCCCTCAGATTTTGTGGTACATCTATTTAATAGGTTATGTAATATTATAACAAATTATGGATCCTTAAATAATTGAATATAGGATTGCAGGAAAGTTTTAATACAAATTACTTGGTTTCCCGATTGGACTTCGTTGGTATGGTCTAATGATGATGGAATTTCATACGTGGGGACGTCTTGGGTATGTTGCACGGTAGATGTAAACGCAACATTCTTCTTGAGAAATTCTTGTCTGGCCTCCTTAAAGGTCTCCTTTTCCTTTCCTGCATCAAATCGCTTGGGTGGCTCGGTATTCTTCTTAATCCACTGGTGTTGTACTGGTTTCTGTTTAACCGCATCATCCCTTGTTTTAGCACCTTCATGCGTAACTATGTTTATGTTCTTGCGATCTTCTCTATATTTTGTAGAGATCCCCTATACATTTTGATTATTTTGATTTTGTTTTTCATGTATCTTCCCCAACAGTGTTGTGCAATCCTTTGTATCGTGATCTGTTGCACGACAATACATGCATGTCGCAGGTGGTAGTGGACATTCTTTTGCATAATGCCCTGGATTTTGGTAGTTATGGCACACTATCGGACCTCTTCCGCATCCAAAGTCTAATCTTCCTTGTCCTCCTCCTCTATACCCAATGCGATCTTTGCGCGGTGTATTGTATTGAGGTACCTGATTATACTGCGGCTACATAGTTTTATACTATAGTTGTGCATTGTTATACTTCTGCGACACAGTATTATAATGTGGTGATGTTTGATTAAATTGAGGTGTAGCTTGCCCTGTCATCATTTCGTCTTGCACCCTGTATGTTTATGACATCCATTTCCCCATCAGATCCATTGTTCTGAAGTCCTTTTCATCATGCCCTACTGACTTGCAAAAGGTACAGTATGCATTATTTGCTATTTTCTAGTATTTCTGCATCATAGGACAATGATATGGATCATGCCCATGCATCTTGCAAATTTCACACCAGGGTACTCCTGTCGACAATGGATTTTGCATCCCTGTTGCCATATATTGTGCGAATGTTGGGAATTCGTTCCTATGGTGCCCTTCTTCTCTACATGTGGTACACCAAAAAAAATTGTTCTTGTCCTTTCCCTTATTCTAATTGAGTTGAAAGGTAAGATTCTTTAGATCCTCCTTCAACTCCTTTATAGTTGGATATCTCTTCTGGTTTTGATTCTCCTCCATTTTCAAGGCTACCTGCAGACACTCTGCTTGAGAATGGAATTTATGTTGTGTGAGTTGGTATTTCAGGTGGGGTAACAGATAATTCACAAATAGATTCCTATGTTGCATGTCTGTCATCGCATACCTCAATTTCCCTTTCAAACGTTTAAATCGTTGGTCAATTTCCCAGATAGATTCTCCTGGTTTCTGTCAGATTTCTATCATCTCGTTCATGTATTGATCCTATGAGCTTCGCTTCTGGAACTCATTAATCAGTAATTTCTTGACATTTGTTAGTGTCCTTGTCATCCCAGGTGGATTGTTTACATCTAGACTCATGTACCAGTCTAGTGTGCGATCTCTTAGTGTGATATCTAGTTGCACAAGTTTAGTGTCTTCATCAGTGATCTGGTTTTCTTCCCATATCTTTGCACAAATAAACAAGTGTTTCTCATGGTATTTTGTTGCCTCTCCTCAAAATTCTAGTAATTGAATGGTGGGATCATATCCTACCATCTTGAATGTTGAACTATTACCTCTGCATGGTGTATATACTTGACTAATGCTTCTTGAACTAGCTACCCCAGTTTTTTTTCCTTGTGTAGATGTACTTCATGTTGTCTTCCTTCTCCCGAAATTCGGTTGTCTAAATGGTGGTGTTCTTCTTGGTGTGTTAGTTTCACATGGGTTTATGAGTTCCACACTGACATTAATATGGATAGGATTGGTGTCTTTGATTCCCTCCCTTGGGCCTCTCGTCTTCCTCTCATATGTTGTGCGCAATATTTCCTCAATATGATCCACAGCCCAGAGATCCTCTACCTCCTCTTCATCACTTTCCAATCCTTCCCTCGCGGCTATGACTCTCTTCTTTGTGTTCACCTTGTATTGGTAGGGTACTCCATTGTGTTTCCTTCAAGTTTTTGCCATGATCCACTTGATGTGGTTGTCGTCCATCATGATTGGGTCCAAGGCCTCCTCCTTCTTTCCTTTATCTCCTTTCATTTCTCCTTTTCCTGTCAGTGAATCCCCCCTTCCCCTATGCACGTAGGGAAGTTTAGTTGTTTGACTCCATTGTCATTACACCTTTGTTATAGAGAAATATATTAATAGAAGTATACAGCGATATAATATACCTTCCTCGAGGGAAACGTAGAAACTTGATCTGTTGTGTTGTATGACTTCATGGTATCTACTTCAAATTATTTTATAAAGCTTGCTACAATACTATCGAGCCAAAAATCTACTTCGCGGGTGAATTTTTTATTCACCTGTTGTAACTGTGCGATACGAATTGAGTTCCACTCTAACTGTCGGATCCTATTTTTTGCATGGTTTTCTTTCAACCTCAATATCCATTCCTGCAATAAGTGTGGAAAATCACAGAAAAACACTTCATGCAGATCAAAAAACACATATTTCTCAATATATTTGCACGGTGTTACTCCGGAGTTTATGTTATATTGATGCGCAAACTCTAGCTCCTTTGTTTTCAACCATCTCTCTATTTCCTCCTTCATGGGTCTCCAGGGTATAAACATTCCCTTCTATATTTTCATTCTTTTTGGCACTTCAGTCCCAAATCTGACATTCTTTTAACAGTTTTTCAAGAGATCAAACATTCTTTTAATAGATATTCAACAACTCTCATCCACTCAATCCTATGTTTTTCCAACTGGAAATGGAACCATTTGTTGTTTTCTTATCTTAGTTATACCTCTAACATGATTTGACCCAGGTTCAGGTCTACTTGGGATCCAGCAAAACCTCTAAAAATATCGGCCCACTACGCAATATCACCCGAGATAGTCTTAATAGGTGATTGCAATGCTCAAATGCTTGCAGTCCAGGACTGAATGGGGATCTATGAATTATGCGTTGTGAATTATATCTGATTATTATAGCAATATACCTTCATTCTTGTTCATGTATGTAGCGTAGTTAGATCCATTAAGTCATTCGTACATCATTCTAACACATGTTT